>JAVCKZ010050535.1:0-53311 GCA_034780755.1 Lepetodrilus elevatus
TTTTGTACGGTGGGGTGGGGTGGGGTGGGGTGGGGTTTTCCCGTCTCCCCGACTACCCACCCTGTTGTGGGTGTGACTGCAATAAGACTGATCCCTGTGGGTGATGATTTATGTCCGCGGGTAGGTCTGGCTTTACAATGCCCGCCGCGGCCCCGGACCGCAGCTTCTATGCAAGTCATTATGTTTACCTTATACGGGTGAAACACACGCTGAATAGAGCAATATTTATATCGATAAGGAGACTTAAATATCCTTGACAATTAGGGATTTTGCATATTTTTTAAAAAAGGTATAAAACTGATTGAATATATACATATGTCTGCTATAATATGACTGTGAGTATGCGTGTGTGTCTGGTGTGGGGTAGGTTTGCAGGGATGGGGAGTGGGGGTGCAGGGGTGGGGTTGTATGCAAGAAACCACAGTCAACGTCACTCTGGGGAGTCGTGCATGTAGTCTCGGTTCTTAGTATGAGGGTAGAAACATGATACCCGTACAAAGAAAAGTTCGGGGGTTTTCACATTTCCACCCGGCGCCGTTTATGTTAACATATCTCCAGCTGAGAGCAACCGGAGATGCCCAAATAGAGCAGTTATGTTGATTAGCCAAGCATGGAGGTCAAACATATATCTCCTTATTGCCACCGGAAGTGGATGTAGGTCACCATAATGCGACTCCCGAGGGAACAGGAAAGGCGGTATCGGTGTTGGGTGAGGGTCCAGAAAAGGGGTAGTTAGCGATTGATGTTGGAGGCGAGTCTCAAATTTCCATGCACCCGGGGTGGGAGCGACACTGTATTATTTAACGATTAGAGCGATAAGCTCTATTGCGTCCCTTCTTTGATGTTGAAGGAGTCTATGATTGGGCCTAGAGGGTTCTATGATTGGGGCTGGGGTGAGGCGGTGGTTGTGTGATATCGTCGGGACAAGGTCAACGAGATATAAGGGGTCGCTGAGAAGTGCCGTGTGCAGAGGTATTGCCGGTGATGGCTGGAGAGATTAGGTTCCCATTGCGTCGAAGATAGTATTCCTCTGATGTCCATAGAACTATGTGGAGCTTGTTATTAAGATGCCATTGGCAGAATATTCCGATCTATGATGTTGATGCCATGCAGGTCTCTGATGTGTGTGTCTGACTACTTGATGAACCTGATGATCATACCGCCGGTATTACCGGTATACGTAGAACACGCGTCCTGCAACAGTGCAACAGTGCATGGACGTCATCTTGTTGGTCTTGCCCGTAGGCGAGTATATGTATGCAACTGGACATTAGAAGAAACATGTCCTGGCACTGGAGATGTCCTTTAAGAACATCATAAACGTGGGGTCTACTCAAAGTTTTATATGACAAAAATATATAAAAAATATCAAGAATTCTCAATTATCCTAGTAAAAAAAAATTGATTCTGATTCTACGTTTTTATTTGATTTGTTGTCGTTGTTTTGTTACTTCGTATTCCTCCTTAAAAACTAGCTTAATGTTGTCAATCTGCCAGTATAGGTGTATATATTCACGTGTATCCGGTCTGCATTCGCATGCGCAGTGGTGTCTTCGGAAAGGTTTTGTTGCGCCAAAGATAATCATATCTGCTAAGTGACCAAGCTAGCTGGACAAACAGTCCATCTCGCTTACTTAGCGATCACGGGGAGCCAAGTTGGCGACTAACAGCGACAAACATCGAGTGAACCGGCAAACAATGGATAGAGCACTTTAAAACACGGAGCGTCGGAATAATCTCGGAAATGTACAACTCGTCGTATCTTACACACACAAATCAGCAGTCGCATAGCAACGTACACGAATAGAAACCCTCAAAATAGTGACATTTATCTCGCGTGTGTGTTATGCTTGTCTTAATATATTAATTTGAGTATGTGTCTGTATATGCGTGCGTGTCTGTGTTACTGGACGTGAGCGCACACCACTTCACATCCGGAGTTCCACGCAATCAGAATGGATGGCGTTTAGTTTCTTGTCATTTATTGAGTTGTATAATTCAACCCACCTCACTGAGTCTCGCGACGTGTAGATCTTGTGAAGTTTACTGCGAGTATTAGGTTGCATATATACCCGACTGACGCCAGCAGACGCCATGTGATAACATTGAACGTGAAGGTGTATATGACAATATGTATATGTGGTGTATATGACAATATGTATATGTGGTGTATATGACAATATGTATATGACAATATGTATATGTGGTGTATATGACAATATGTATAATGTGACAGTGGTGTATATTTAACACTTCATATTCTGGACGTAGAGTTCTAGACATACAAAACAGTCTACTAATCTTGTCTCACAATTCCACCACTCGAAGATATCCTATAGTCCAACCGTATTGCAATGGCTTGAGTTAAGGTTATCATGTAATAGAGTTCAGGAATTATTTAAAGTAGATGAAGAACCCACTACATGTTACGGCCATTCTGGTCGCTGGCATAGGAATCAATCGATGTATTGATTAATTTAAATAGTACTGTTATTTATGTCGGACATTTGTATTCCATTTTCCTGGTGGATATAATTTGAAGGATGATAATAGGCCTAACTGGCAATATTTGAACGAGTCCATGTCAGTTTATTACACATTCAGTTGGACTAGGCAATAACCTGTACGTGTGTATCCTGGATTCACTGTCTGAAACATAGGAACTAACTTGAGCTCCACTAGCTCCTATTGCATACATGCTAAATAATGTTCTAGTATACTAGTATACTTGTTATACTGTAAAACAAATGTTATTTGGCAGATTAAATGGGGAAGTAAAATAGACATAGGCCTAGCTGAGGCCTCTGGCTTTAGTTCTATGTTAAACTTCAAATGCGAGAATTCCTGCGAAATACGTCACATAATGTTGTTGATCACGTAATAATTGACAGGTTTGTCCATGTTGAAGTGTTGAAGTTAGAAAGTACTTTTGAATATTATTACTTGATCAACAAAAGGATGTGATGCAATTCTCGCCTTTGAAGTTGAACGTGGAGAAAGCTAAAGATATCTAATGATTTAAACATATTTTTACTCAGCAAAGAATTAGGATTGGTAAACAAACTGTACAGCTTATTTCAATAGGTATCGAACGTATGTATAAAGTATCGTTAAAAGAACCAACTGTTCCATAGAAAGAGATGTACGCATTCATATTTGTGCGGCATCGCAATGCATTGCTTATGCTATAGGTAATATGTTCATTGGTATAAAGCAGCATGTTTTACTGGGAGGTGTTCCTTTAACTGAAGTATACAACTATATAACATCCAGTGGTGAAGCGAGATGATATTCCCCCATAGCCTACTCCATTTATCTCCTCATTACATTCTAGTGTTTATTGTATTGCAATACTCGTGATGCCTTCAAGTCGGGCGTAAAAAAAAAATCAAACCGTTTACAATCCCTCATCAACCCACCTACTGAGACTGAGAAAGATGGATACATGTATTGGCACGTAAAGACGCCGTGCATGGGCTCGTGTTGGGGCGCGATGTTTGCGCCCGTGTTGATACAACGCGCACTAGATCTATCTATACACACACGGGATCTATCTATATACATATACAACCTGGTATACACTATTCTCATACAGGCCTTCACGATGCATTGAAATATCGTTTGTCGCTGTAGCGTTATGGAAACGTTAAGTGTCGGATGCTGGTTACTTTCGGAGGTTTTCGGAAGTTTTCGGAGGTTTTCGGTACCACTGGAAGTCATGAGGACATCAGTGAAGTATATACACTGAAAGCCCACAATCGTGCGTTATAGAATACAAGTACATATCACCTTGATGATATATTTGTCATTTTCATATTCGTTTTCCCTATTACTTATCTCCTAATCATGCTACATTAATATGACGAATGTAATTATGATATTGCATTAGAAATATAAATTAAAATATATAGAAATGATCATCAAACTCCATAATTTGACAATACTATAGGTTAATATCGTTATATTGCGAACAACACATACATTATTATGCAAACTATTATAGAAAAGAAAGATATGCCAGTGCAGTATTTGTAGACCTAAATATTATACGTACATAATTAGAATTTTCTAAAAACGAATTAATTTGGACACACATTATAGTATAAACACGAATAAACAGTAATTGTATGCAGAAAAGTACTCTTCTTTACACATGTTAAATAAAATATGTGAAGTCATTATTTATTTGTTTTATTTTCTACATGAACTCATGCACACATATCTGTCTGTAATTACCAGAACGAACTTAAATTGTGGTTTTTTTTAAAATACATTGCAATTGCTATTTGGCACGGAAGCTTTGAAAAGTGTGAATTGCATAATGTTTATATCAACATTTGCAATATCGGGCTTGCTGTTTTCGTAACGTGTTGCAGTTCATTAAATAAAGACAGTTCAAAAGTGATAAAGTAAATATGAGAAGGTAATACGAGGATTGTGATGTACTGACACTTAGGTTAAATAAATGAACGCTAAGTACGGATTTTTTTTACTGGCAGCACATTTCAGCTGTCAAAATTGTCCAATGTCAAATTAACTTCTTATCTGAACTAGCTGCCATTCTTTCTGACAAGCTTGTGCATAACATTCGTCACACAGTATAGGCCACTGAAAACAAGCTATTGTGTAATTACCTACTCTCCTGATTGCCTTTTAACAGCCAGAGCGGAAAGGGTGTGAATTTTCTTGCAAAAAGCGGTAATAGCCTTGTTGTGGAAATACGCGGTTTTGTTTTGTTTGCTTTTGTTATTGTTCTAATTTTCGTGGGACAATGGTGTGAGATGCACAAGAGCTTATAACACTTATAATTCCCCGAGATCTATAGCGCACCGATGCTGGGTATTATAGCTAATAAATGTAGTTGATTGGTGGATAATTGCCAGCTCGTCCTTCGATTGGTCAACTGCGGTGTTGTCTTGATGTAATAGCGGATCGTGGAAGATTAAGTTAATACGCTAATGGTAGTGTTTTCCTGCGAGATTGAGACAGTTAATCGCGTGAAGTATACATAGGCTGTTCAGATGGACGCGTGCAGGGTAAAAGCGCAGTTATACCCGGACTCCGGATCCTGGCCGCATCGAATTCTCTTGAATCACAATTTCCACCTGACTTTTATATCGTTCTGATAGACGTTCAACGTTATCAATGTTCAGCAAACTCCCAGGTGAGACATTTTAGATTGATTACAAATCTGACTTTCTCGGCATGTTAAAACCGTGTATGCGTTGTTATTGAATGTGCTATCTTTACCTGTTTATCGACGTCATTGTATCCAATATGTAGGCCAATAGCTAAACAAAAAAAAGTGACAGGAATCTATAGTTCACACATTTGAGGCCTGGCTATAGTTATATGCTAAATAACTAAAAAAATAATATTAATACAACAACTGTTCACATATAGCGTTAACAGTCCGCACCACATGTATAACATGGAACTATTTAATTTACACAGTATTTAAATAATCAAATAGCTAGCATCCTGCCCAGCGCTAATGTAGAAAACACTATATACTAGTATATATACTGCTAATATACTGCGAACATGGAAGAGTATATGCCTACTATAAATTCACTATAATTTCCTATGATGTAAACTCATTTTAATTTGTTAATAATGTTTTATTATTTAAATACGTCATTAAATATTTACTAATTTAATTATTCAAATAATTATATTAGATTCGTCGTATCATATACAGAAGCAGAAATAGTAACTAATTGTATTAATGTAGCGTATTAAATACTAAGATAATAGTTATATTAAATAGTATGAATATGATCAGTTAATTTGACATATTAAAGACATAATATCACAGATATGTATGGTTGTTTCGGACAAGTTCTTAGCTATAAATGCAAAGTACATTCACTTGACATACATAAAATTATGTTTGTACTTCCAAAACGCTTTCCACCGCTGTGTGTTTGACAAATCTTCACTGCAACCCCACTTGCGACTCTTAGAGTCGGGTTTAAATCAAATACGGCCAACGGTACATCAGTAAATCAGTAAATAACAACCTTTAGGTGGATAAATCAAGCGTAATTAGTCTCAGATCGAAATTCGTTTGACCGATTATACATGTTTATCAACTGTGATATTGTGCCTTATAATCATGATTTTACAAATTACTACTATTTGTCATTTATATCTAACCATGTGTGGTTATTTAAATAAATTATATATCACTAAATGTTGTTCTCACTAAATTAATGAAACTACATAAATTTCTTCGGGTTCAAATGAGAAATTACGTTAGGAAATGAAAAACAAATGTGTCCTTTCCAATGTTTATATTTTCAGAAATAAATACGTGTCACAAGAGTTGAAAGTTATTTCTCGCATGAAACCTTGTGATGTCAAACCAACGTCGTGTTTAGATTGGACAGAACCGGAAGTTGTCGATGTGTGTGTGACTGGGGCCAACCAGAAAATCAATTTCAGTTTTAGGTGTTCATTCCAAGGTTTCACTTCCACACATTTGGGTCATTCCATTCGTGAAACAATGGGAGAGACACGGTGCTTGTCAACCAATCGTAAACCGAGTAGAGGGTTGTTCTGATTGTGAACAACCCTCTTTCCATGCTCCTTAGCGGCTGTAAACAATTTATTTGGAACCTGGAGAGGATGTAGATGGTTTTTCGCAACAACTAAGCAACATTGAGACGATGTGTTGGGAGATGGCGGGAATCTGCTCGCGCAATCTCCATCTACGAGCTACAGAACTAATTTCCTCCTTCTGAGACGCAGGTTTCAAATTACTTTTCAATTAGAGTTTGCCATTTAATTACGATAATTGGATACCTGGCTTTTTTTTCACCCCAAAATGTTCATCAAACATGTCAACAGGCGATGTGACTATGTTTTATGTTCTCTGATCGTTGTAAAATCCAACTCTGGAGCGCGTCGCTTCTTTCTTGCACTTGTTTATAGCTGTTTAGCGATTGCGATTTTAACATGTATTTGGGAATAGGCCGCACAGAGAACAAAATCCACAAATAAACAGGTGGTGACAGCCAGTCCACGCATGGCACGATATCGCGTGTAAATCTCCTTCCTGGCAAAACGTCTAATGAACAGATTCCTCCTGGTAATTTCAGCGAAATATTTGAATTTTTTGGTTTTGCTAATTTGATGATCGGCACATACTGAAGTCGCGTCAATCATCGTAAACGGTTCGGGCAAAGATTTCCTAGTATCGCCGACTGAAATAACAAACTGGCATGAGCTACCGTGGTCTCTGTCTGTCTTAGAACTCAAGTTTAGATTGGAAATAATTTATCTCGCTGTAAAGAAATCGACTTTTTGGCGACCCCCCACCTTCCAAGTTTTGCCTTCCACCCGCTAAAGCCCGTGACATGGCTTCAATAGAACCGCAGATAGCATTATCGCACCGAGACAACGCACAGCCACTTAATATGAAAATGACACGACAGTTTGCTGGGATAGAGCGGCTAACCCAGGGGCCAGGCACGTCAAGGCATAGTCTCCGTGCTTCGCTGGCCCCCTCGGGGAAAGCGGCTCCTAAGTACGAGCGGCGTGGTTGGATAGGCCTCATCAGTACGGCAACGCCGATTGGCGGATTCGGCTTGAGTGTCGGTCACGTGGGACAGGTCAACGCTGAGCATATCTGAGAGCGACTGACAACATATCCACGTTGGGAGAGAGAATCGAGACATGGAAAGTGACTGGTGCACTGTTTTCTCTATATACTGACTGCTTGGCAATGATCTGGCCGTCTGATTAGAGGGGATACTCATTCAGATCGGACGTACTGTGCTTCGATGTGACCTGTGGCACGATACTATGGTTCCAACGCGCTGAATGCTAGCCATGAGCCAGTGTGATTTCTTACTTGTGTTTATTCCTTCACAGGTATATAATGCATTTTTGTACACTTTCATTGGATAATAACCATGGAATCGGATTTATCTCGTGTAGTGAGTACATGGGGGTGTTATTTAGTGATATATCCTACCAATATGTCGCCACCAATTGTAGTTGAAATATGTCTGTTATTGCCTACCATAGATTGCCGTTTGTAATATTAATAAGACTATTGTTTGGCGGTGCCGTCGGGAATGTGGACATTGCCAGGTTTCTACTGCTTATATTTTCAAGTATAATATTGTAAGTTTCTACTGCTTATATGTTCAAGTAATATTGTAAGGTGCGGTCACGATTACTTGTATACGGTAGTTCTAAGTAGAATTTCCTGCAACCCGCCCTTGAAACTCTTCCCGCAATCCATTTAATCGGATACGCGTGTCACTTAAACTTTCGTTTTGGCGACGTAAATATCAGACACCTACCAACCTCGATGTAGTATCTCTACAGTCGATATGTCCAGGGCTTACTCATATGTATAGTTCTGTCTAATTTAACCCACAATGTAATAAGAGAAATTCACCTCTAAAAATACCTCGCATCGACGTCTTCTCCAGCGGTTCCACGCGATTGGAAAGAAGTGGACATCACTTCCGCGCGCACCGTATTCGCAATTCATTCCCCGATACACCTACAGCCTTACCATGTTAAAATATTAATGTAATTCTGCGGTTAACGCTGTACATTTGATTGTGTTTCAGCTATTTTCTGGAGGATGGCGGCGCGTGTTGTGTTGATCCTGGTGACGTGCACGCTAGCCTTGTCATCGGCCACTGGTGAGTAGAACTGAATGGAGGAACACAGAGCACACTTCTATATCCCTAGTCCGTCACACTACAACTCACACACAAAAACACGACTTGCTTTTATTGTGAAAACTGACAGTTCATAATATCATGCTTGCTTTACACTGTAAGGACGGCACAACGGGGTAATCTAATCCCGAGAGAACTTGTCCCCAGCCTCACTGCTTTTGTGTTTCCTGTCCACAAAATGTTCGAGTTCTCTCGGGGCTGTTGAGGTGGTTCTCCTCAATTGGCAGAGGATTGACAGCGGGGGATTTTTTTTCTTATACCCCTACCGCTGACAAATACTAATTTACCCACATTCCAGCACCTGTGGGCAAGACTTGGTGGGAACCGTGAGCGCGGGTTTCCCTCTGGGGTCACCTGGGTGTGCGATACGAGGTATTAAATCTACGTCTCTCCCGTGCCCAGTGTCCAAACCAAGCGTGCAGCAGGACAATTTCTGCCCAGATTGCGTGCACGCCTTTTGTTTTTATCATCTGTTTACACCGTACCCCAACAGACGAGTGGCTAAGGCTTTTGTCAATCCATTTCTCTCCCCATGAAGTTAATCACCCATAGTGTACCGGAACAAAAAAACATGTGGATGAAATATATTTATGTTATCACTCGATCTGAGGTTAGTGTTTTGAGTTCAGTGGTGTTAGGTTTTTAGGTGGATATTTATTCCATTACAATGGTGTCTTGCCTATTTGATACTGTAGAATTATCATGAATTAAGTTCTCATGTTATGATAAAATATGTTGTTAAAACAGTAAGGGGCATTGTATAAAATTCCTAAGAACAATTTTTAAATATTCATGTTACATAATATCACTTATTTATTACCTGAACTATATAGGTAGCTCAACATTATTACAAATTTACTCCTTTGGAAAGTTAATGGAATACCAGCTGTATTATCCAGCCATAAAAGGTCATAAAATCATAATATATTCCACGGTAATCTTAAAGTATTAGATATGACACGTTTATACGCGGAGTGGATAAAGGCCAGGAATTATCACATGCTTGGGTACAGGTCTGTGTTATTGGCTACTGTATGGTGGATCAGCTACCGCTGCAAGGGGCATTGTGACAGTCACAGCATGGGGGAGGTTTTTACCTGCGCACCTCGCTGCAGCTCATCACAGGTGTGTCCTATCTTCTACATTCTGCCCTGGCCATAGCAGCAGTCTAGTCATCAGATTTACTGCTGCAGATCTGAAGATGGTCGTAAAATTGGGCTATAAAATAGATTGGTAATTAACTTTGTATGTGGAGAACGGTTTATTACCAGAGTTCCACTGAATCATCCATAGACCAGTGATTAAATGCCAGCAGAAAAGATCCACGTTTCCATCCTTTCCATCGATAGGTTGGTAATTAACGTGTAGCTTATGCTAATTAATGCTTTGCAATTTGGTCATAGATTTAATTTAGGTATGCGATATTGTTACTGGATTTCCTATCAGTAATTAATAATTTACATCATTTCAAACTTTAGTATATTATAATTAGTTTATGCTGACACACATCCATAGGTTAATTAAAGTTTGAAGCTTAAGGTTAATGCTTCACAATTTGGTCATACAGATTTAATTCAGGTATACGATTTATTACTGGATTTCCTATATCACTAATAAATAATTTACATTATTTCAAACTTTAATATATTATTTTATACGGACACACAGCATGTGTTTTACATGGTCTGTATATTAATAGTAAACACATTACATAGTTAATAGTGCCCCTGTGGTATATGACATGTAGCATAGTTAATATAGTGCCCCTGTGGTATACGACATGTAGCGTCATGACAGTGAAGTCCACTTTCCATCTGTCTAATTTCTCTACATGACGACTTGTCACGTGAGCTATTTAAGTCCGGGGATAAAAGTGAAGCATTTATTACTCCGCTAAGGTCGGAGGTCATTCTGACTGTCAGGTTACTTTGGGTCCACTGTTAATTAGACAGGTGAGCGCAGTGCTTGCTAACCTTGTGAGACAGAACAGAACAGAACAGAACTTTCTGTTTTATTTGGATGCTTCAGCACATTATTACATTACGGAATTTTAACATTTTATCAAAAGTTTTTATGTTTAACACATTTACACCATTTAATTTCCATATATAAAATTTCCATTTTTTATGTTCAGAATTCTTTCAATTATAAAATGTAAAATTATAAAATGAAAATGTCAGTATAACATTACCGTAATAATCTTAAATATCTTTCATCACTGAAAAGCGCAACCTTCTTAAAATAAAATAAAATATTACATTCAATTATTAAATTTAATAATAATAAAAAAAACAGTACAATTAATTATTTTGTAAACTTGTTATCCACTTCTCAAGCCATGGTGTCTGGCGTGTGCTGACTGAACTATACGAGATTTCTTCTGATATATAAAGGCCAGTGTTATAATAGTAATATATTGCTTGTATCAAGGTGTTTGCGTTGAGAGAGTGCGCTTTAAATCTGACTTTGATTAGGCGGCAGTTCATGAAACACTTGTCCGACTTCAATAGGCTGCTCCAGCAATGTACCTCGCCTTTCTACCCCGCTCACAAAAGCCAGCCGACCATTCCCCAAATTCACCGGTCCTTTCACCGGCGGACCATAGACTGCTAGCTGGTGTGTTTCTTCCCTCCACTTCAAAAGAGTTCTATCTTGGCGAGGCCACTGCTTGTCAAAGGTCGTGTATCATGTGTATGGAGAATATTGAGAGGAGAAATAGCAATTTATTCCGTTCTCTGTCCCCGAGAGAAGAGGAGAACTGGAAGGCATCGCCAGAGCTTTGTGGGGATTGAGAGGGAACGGATAGGGTGGTGGCACGGACCTTTTCAATGGAATTGTGTTCCGTTGTGAATTGTTGACGATTCTTTGTGGACTGGGGTGGATTGTCCTCAGTTAATCAAACTCAGGTTAGCTGTTCAGGTGGTGAGAGGGAGGACTTGTGTTCTGACTTTTGTCAGCCATAGTCGCCCCTCGTCTTCAGAACCAGCTTTACTCCAGGTGCCGAGCTCAGCGCTAACCTCCGTTCCCTGATCCCGCGTACAAAGAAAAACACGTCTTTAGAAAGGTTTGCCACTCGAAATTGGGCTACTTTATTGAATCATCAACCTATGAACAGGAGAAAGAAAAAATGCTGCTATGTTCGCCCCAAGGTTTTGGAACTCGTTCAGATATTTTTTTTGTGATCAATGATAATTTTTGTACTCAGATATGAGTCAGATACAACTGACATGTATACGCTGTACTCATGCTACAATTAGTACAAGTATCTCTATCTATTGAACTAGTAATTATCTTATATGAGGAGTGTTACATTCTATTTTTAAACTATAGGAACTCCTCTATTTCATGGTAAAACACATCAGTATTGTAATTGATTTAAAGTACATTTTAATGAAAATTCTAGGTTTTATCCAAAGAAAACCTACATTTAATGAATATGGTAGATTCGATATGTTTGGAAATACAAAACTTACAATTTGAACCTCACAATGGATTGATCTTCTCGAACAGTACAATGGAATTGATTTTAATTTTGATTTAAAACTTTAAACATGAAATCTAATATATCATTGGATATTTTAAAGAAACAGATTTTTAAATATTCTGCATTATGTTTTCATAAAATCAGAGCTTTTCGGAAACTCAATATGAGATCTATAATCCTTTCCCACCAGCCTCTATTTCATTCCAACCAGAGTCCTTCAAAGCCAGCCTGGAACTCTAACAAATCTAATTACAAGGAACCCTACAACAAAGGGCATTTTGTAGTACTTAATTAAAGTCACACAAAGCTTGTTGTTATGGTTTAATTAGAGATGGCCCAGCCACAATAGATGATAATAAGTTGTGTAAGAAGTAGCATTAAGTCTCGTCCTTATGTAATCATTCCGTTCTCCAAAGCAGCTTACAGTTGTTGTAGGAGAATAGTACATGTAATACTTGTAATTGTATAGATATCTTTGTTGGCGTATAAGTTCAAATAGGTCTTAAAGTCTAAAAATACTGTTAAGACACGAATACAGTAGACTTCTGTCAGACAAATACTTGTTAATAATCCATTACTGTGCCAGTGATATTTATAATATTTGAAATGCTTGGAGCAGTCCATTGCTAGCTGGAGGGTGTAGTCTAGTATACCATGTAAACATGTACATTCACCATGACTTAGGAGACATACCCCCTGCAGGTGTCCCAGCCTGACAGTTCTAACCTTGTTGACATCTCAAAAATATACACACAGAAATAACTACAATTAATTTATTTTTAATTTAGATTTTTTGTTTAGAAATATAAATAGTTTTGTGATGGGTCCACACTTTATAATACATCATACCTGTATTGTGAAAGCGGTATTGTATTGGCAATATGTCACAAGTAGATGTGTTATTGTTAGTATTTACCTGTGGGGTAATGGCAGTCTATTTACCTGTGGGGTAACGGCAGCCTACCGGGGTGTACGAACATGTTTGCCAGCCAGAGTTTAGACATTATGATTGAAAGGATTAGAAGATCCCCGAGGGTAGACCTGGGTCCTATCCTAGTACAGTACTGAGTGGCAGTTATGTAATAACCAATCATCCTTAAGGACATAATTGACAGGAAATTAAGCACCACCCCAGGGGGTATGTCTTCCCTGGCAGGTTCACCTGTCAATCATTATGATGGATTGATTGATTGACGGATATGGACATGATGGAGAAATTACAAATATTGTGATGGACTTACATGTAACATGAGTAGAATTACAAGTATCTTGAAAACTTTTGCAAACCGGTTTTCTGGACCAATTTCACTCTTATTATTATGGAAGAAAGTACTTTGCTTTGGTTCTATTGTTTGTCACTTCAATGAATGACAGTCATAAAGCTTTTAAGTATTTGTCTGGCTTCATCTACCTATGATGTCACAATTGTTGAATAACACAAAATGACTAATTCAACAACATTGGCTATGGAAGTTGTTCTGCAGTATAAATTCATCACATATGTTGAATAATGTTGTTTACGTGACATAGAGAATTAGACGTTAAGATGAGCTTTGTATTGGATGAAATGTATGATTATAAATGATAGAATAAAGAGTTGCAGATGTTGCCACAATGGTTTCCAAAAGTGGAGCTAGGAAGTGACATAAATAATAAGTGACCTACCTATTGTCTACACAAAACAATGGCTGGATGACCTTTCCTATAATTCTAGTTTATCAAAATTTAGAATTGAAGGAAACGAAACATCTGATTCTAAGTAGCTGAGTTGTATTTTACCTGAGGACATGGTGGTAGATACAGCCTTGAAGTCTTGTGTATCAACGTAAGTGTATTTCAATGAAACCAGGTCAAATGTTAGCAGGTGTATTATTATTACATGTAATATGTAGTCGTTTCACAATTTATCCCGATATCATTCTTATATAGACCAGCCAATATACAATTGCTCAATATAACCACCTCACGATATAATTGTTATTGTTTGTATTAATCAAAATTGTTTGTTTAAAGGGTATATATATACGGTATATAATTATAACATCTTATTTATTTAATAATGACAGCTATACGAGTATCCCAGAGTTGGTATTGGAGAATTTTACCTGCATGTTTGACACTGTCTTCAAGCAAATGACCCTAAAAATGTGTTGTACAAATAGTTTTTTAAAGAAGTAAATAAAAAACAATATTTAAGACTATTTTTCTTATGATTAATTTATTTTGTGAAATTTGAGGCTTTATTTTATTTTGAGTGTCATTTTGATGCCTATGTTTACAAGCCTATTGGTATTCATCCACAAAATAAAATTTAAGAAATTAGTATTATGTGTCTGTATTAGTTTGTTGGTAAATGTCATTGAGACCCCATCATCTACCCCTCAATCTAATAAATTATACTACATCACACCTAGCATACTGTTCAAGGTACTGTTATAATTTTTTATAGAGCTCATATATATATAGACAGTTGGGCCAATTTACTTAACTTTAACTCCACTTTCAGTTTCCCTGACAGTGCTTTATTTGCCCAGCTTGTTGATCAGTAAACTAAGCCTGCCTGGAGACTGCCTGGAGACCAGCACAAAATATTGCTCTACGTGTTTTCCCAGCAAAGGAAGTCTTTGTTCAAGTTCGGAACAAAATTCATTAAATGTTCCGAAAATATTTTATCTTGCAAGTATCAACACTGTTGTCGTGAGTGCAGAGGCATTTGTCTGACACTCCAATATGTGCTGTTTAGACGCGAATCTGTGTCCACAATGTGAATAGTCGAACATCTTTGCCCACTGGAGAAAGCAAGCATGCTGTTACACCTCACGGAAAGCCACCAGGTTTAATCAAAGTTTTTGTTCAAATTCTAAGTTACAGCACCAGAAGATCTCCATCTCCTTCCTCCGTCCTTAACGACGTCCAAGTTAGGAATGATTCACACTCGTTGTCCAGGTTACAGTTAATAGTTGGACGCATCATTTCTTTCTTCGGTTTGTGTTCTGACAGATTATTAATAATTCATATTGTCAGATCAGGATAGCTGTTTTATAATATGTTGACATTCCCATGTAACAATATTTGTTGTTGTTGGTCCCATTTCATCATTATCTGGTTATTCCCTGAGCGGGAATTGCATGTGTGCTGGTTTCTATCCATGTTTTGAGAAAATCAACCTGTTGCTTTTTATTGATTTCGTAGCCATTAGGAGCCATCTTGGTTTAACATGGTAAACATGGTAAATACAGGACTGGAGCCTAGAGTGGTAGAGTTGTCTCAGGTCTTCCTCCTATTAAACACAGGTCAAATTTTCAGTACATTCATCGGATGAAAAACTTGATTTATATCTGACATTGGAAATGATTTGGAAATCACAATGGTTAGTAATCAACTCTAGTTTGTATGTGCAATATTGGCGAAATTTCAAAGAAACGTTTGTAATATTGTAATGGTTCCTTGCATTGTGGACGTTCTCTTCCTGTGTTGTTCACCTCAGAAGTCTCCCAATCAATTACAATTAGAGAAAATGATTAGCTGATTGAATGCATGGATGAAAGGGGTGCATGTCTCTGTCTCTGTTGCTGTATGCTGAACACAAAACTGGATGCTACTGCTGCTTGTGTTTGCTTTGAGTCAAGGCTTTGAGTCAAGTTGAGTCAAGGCTTGGAGTCGAGGCTTTGAGTCAAGACTTGGAGTCGACCAGACAGGTAGCAGAGGAACGTGGACATCAACGGCATTCTGCTGCAATCAGGGAAGCGTTGATGCGCGTCGTCATTTCATTCCAATCTCCCACAGGATCAATACATCAGCAGTGTTGCATCGTGACCACGCCCCTTACGTAGCGGGGAATTCGTGCACGTGACTGTGTCCGGCCGACCGCATCCATACACAGGGAATTTACATGGCCATAATTTCCAAATGATTTAACAGCGGTGTGGGGAGGTCTGTCTTTATGAGGTATTTTACGGCCAGATTTAATGTGCTCCATTCATATGTGTAGCAAATGTCGTGTATTCATAGCTAATCAGATTGCTCTGGAAATTACAATAACAATTTCTTGCTTATTACGTGGCTTTACCCATGCGCTAAATATTGCAATGGTTGTTGATTTTTATTATTGATTTATAGATGTAAGTCACAGGAGTAGCAATGTTTGGAAATGATGTAATCTGTGGGTTACAATGTCGGTAAAGTATTATCTGTAAAGTAGCATTGTTGGGGAAATTGTGTGTTTGTATGTAATATTGAGTAGCTTTGTCAGAAATGCTTGGAAATGATAATTGTGTAAGTTAAAACATGAAAATACTATTGTAAACCATCATAACAATTTTACAGAGATAATGTTTAGTCTGTTCTTATAGACTTCTTCAGGTATATTCTGTAAGTTGTATTGCTTGGAAAGTATGCATTTATTATGGTTTTTGGAATTTGTGCATCTATTAAAGGAACGAAATTTGGACATTTTGTCTCTACAGGTAACATAACAATATTGTGAAATTATGTATCCTGATAGGTGTGTGTTTTGAGAAATTATGTGTCATGTAATAATGTTCTCTGGAAGAGAGTATGTCAGTGTAAATTATGGAGAGAAAAATGGAAGAGGAAATGAGAAGGAAAAAAAACAATTGGCAAAGTTTGACATATTTGTGTTGGCATTCTGGTGAAAGCGTCAGTGATAGATTTGAGAAGTTCATTGTATCGTGCTGGTGCTATCTGGGCCATCAATGAAGTTACACCTTTGTGAAGTTGCCCGACTGGAGCTACTTGCATGTTGTTGTACACAGCGGCGTATCAGTCCTGGTGGAACAGCGGCGTATCAGTCCTTTGGATGTCTGACAGTTGTATACAGCGGCGTATCAGTCCTGGTGGATGTCTGACAGTTGTACACAGCGGCGTATCAGTCCTGGTGGATGTCTGACAGTTGTACACAGCGGTGTATCAGTCCTGGTGGAACAGCGGTATATCAGTCCTGGTGGATGTCTGACAGTTGTACACAGCAGTGTATCAGTCCTGTGGATGTCTGACAGTTGTACACAGCAGTATATCAGTCCTGGTGGATGTCTGACAGTTGCACCCCCTTGTATCAACTGTTGTGTTGTGTTATCAACTCCACACACTGAAGCAGGACAGGAGTGTGGTGTGTCTCGGAAATAGAATGTGTAATATTGACATTGGGCTGTGTATCTGCTGCGTCTAATAGTGCACAGTGCTTCTAATCAGTGCATATGATGCACTTTATCACAGTGCATCATAATATAGTGCAGTTAGCCCTCTCCCTGCTGGATCAGGCATAGTGCCTGTTGTTCTTTAGGGCATCTCTGGTTGCCTCCAGCATGGAGAGGGTTAATAGAATGGAATAGATACAAATCTAGTTGTAATTTTACATGACATATTTTATATGCTAATGGCTGCTTCGGTATTAAAGGATATCCCTGTCATGTCACTTCCTGTCATGTTATCCTCACATGCCACCCTGTCATGTCAGTCATATCACTCTCCATCATATATCACCCCCAGCAATATCACTTCCTGTCGTGCCACTCTCAGACAAGACACATTCATGATGTCAGAATCGGCAGAATGCGACAATGTTTGCAGAGTGAACATCATTCATCTTTGCCAATCATGACAGTCTTTCAGCTGGCCTAATCACCCCAATCATACTAATCACTAGCAGGCCCGGACAGGCTGGGGAAGGAAGTATACATACATTATAGATGTTGTTTTCTTCACGCCTAGATGGATGTGGATTGGATTACATGGGACGGAGAGATATAGGACACAGATTATATTAAAACTTAAACAGTTTTCTTGCGGTTTGCAGATATTTGATAGGCTACCCAGCATATTTGGCATGCGCTGTGTTTGGTTCACTGCGAAGGTATCCGAGTTTGTTTGGTTCAGTGTCTGTAGCTGCTAAGTAGAGGGTACGGATACGATTTGATCCACATACCAGTATCTCCGAGCACTGTCGTCACGAGGCAGTGGCTACGCGGGTATTTGGGGCGAAGTCGACACGAACCTTCCGAAATACTGTTTGAACATTCTCACCTCTGTATGTGCGAGAGTTCCATGTCAGCAGCTAATAAACTACGAGTCAGAGCAATCAATTTCAAACTGGATGGTTATTTAAATGCAGACATTTTTCGGAGTCTTTCAATGAAAAGTGAAGTATTTGTTTTGGCATTTTGACATAATTGCTAATTCTTCCTTGGTATATTGCGCATTCTCATGCAGCTGCTACGTAACAACACAATGTATTTATTAACTCCGAGCATGGGAATTCTTATTCATTGTCTTCCTATTTGTAGAATCGTCAACTTGCAATTCCAATTCAACGGAAGGTATTATTGTCTGGAACATTTTGTGTGAAAGGTCATGAGTCTTGTGCACTTTCAGAAATTGCGGTGTTCTATTTATAGGCCGTGTTTATTTATTAACAGGGTATTGACCAGCCCCGTGTAGGCCCAGCATGTAGGCCCTGTGTAGGCTCTGTGTAGGCCCAGCAGGTCTTGGCTGTTCTCAGATAGGATTTCTCCCTGGGGTTCTTGTTACAGTTCGGCTTTACGCTTCGTGATTTCTCCCCAAGATTCCACTAGTGGGGCCGCTGCAGTGCTACTGGGGCTGTTTTCCTGTGTTCTGTCTCATAGGGACCCACATTCTGTTATTGGAGATGTTTTCCCATGTTCTGTCTCATAGGGACCCACGTTCTGTTATTGGAGATGTTTTCCCGTGTTCTGTCTCATAGGGACCCACGTTCTGTTATTGGAGATGTTTTCCCATGTTCTGTCTCATAGGGACCCAAGTTCTGTTATTGGAGATGTTTTCCTGTGTACTGAGCCAATCTCTAGTGTTGGGTGTTGCTATTTTCAGGAACAATCAACTTTCTATTGTTTCACTTAATTACTAATTACACCGAGGTTAGACCTTACTGATTGCATGCTGGGTACTGTACGTCGTGTTTCTCTCCGCCCGTTGTCCATCGGTATCGCTGTCCATTTGTATCGCATGTTTGAATTTAATGAATTTACCCCCTTTCTAACCATGCAGGTGCTCCTATACATCACCCACCCCTTAGCCCCACCCCTTACCTCCCCACACAGCACCACACAACCTCTCACCCATTTCCATGAGCGGACCCCCTGAGCACCCTGTTTGTGTACCTCTCGATTCAATCATCTGGAGTCGTCGCTTCATCAAACCCGGCATTGGACGGTCTATGATTGACCCTGTGTCAGCCGATGATAGGCAATTCTGACCTGTATTAAAGTGTCTGGTGAAGGACAATGGGTTTATGGACTGTCAAGCAGTTTTGTATGGGTGTAGCATGTCGGCAGATTGTTCTGCTAATGCAAGTCTCACAGACGTATTGTCCGCTGCTGATAGGGTCATGGGGTGCGTTCACTGGCAGCGACAATGGACTAAATCTCAACATACACTGCCTGATCGCTCGGGCAGAACAGTGCTTGGTCACCCCTTGTTGGATCAGGATCGTACACATTTGTAAAATTGTGTTAGGAATATAAATAGTAATTGTTAAATTTATATTTGAAGTTTTTAACTTTTTGTGTACTTTATTAAACACATGTGATTTCACTTACATTCAAAAAAGGAAAATCATTAAGTTAGGTCAGCTGGGTTTGTTGTGGTTTATAAAAAGCAGAACAATGGCCGTATATTACATATACCACATCTGTGTTACATCCTGGGAAACGTAATTAAATCATTAAGTAATAGTGAAGCCATTATTGAGATTTAACCCTATGACTCAGTCCATGCATTAATGCAATCCAGAAAGAAGGAATGACAGTGAACACTACATACACCACACTTCACACTTCACACACCACACTTCACTCGGCAGTTAGATATCCTGCTTTGTTATTTTAGCAACCCTAAGTTTTGTGCATGCTCTGAGAGCTTAAAGCGTTGACAGAGCTTCTATTAGAAATTCACGTTAATTTTAACCAGTGACACAGACATCCAAGGTGATACCAGGATGCTTGTCTGCACGTCACACGAGGTTACGGTCTCTCTCCGTGTCCACGACGGAGAGAACTGGCGTCTGATCGCGTCATCGTTGACCGAGCGTTGTTTGTGAAGGGGGAGGAGGGCAAGACCGAAACACGCAGGTATTTCCACGATTCCGGCGATCCACGAGAACTTTGAAGTTGAAGGTGACGGAGAGATGGTGTTTGCGGTTTGGTAGAAGGACATGTCTGCCATCCCATTCACCTACCTATCTGACTGGTCGCGGGACCACTTGGCTCAGCATACATACACACCATACCACGGCATACATACACACCATACCACAGCCCAGACTACGATTAGCTCAGAGTACCAGCCTTGACCTCACCACAACTCGTTACAGATAATTAACCTTTAAATCTAACAGACTGGAACATTGGCATATCATCAAATATCTGACTTGTTGATCCGATAGTCTTTTAATATTAATTATATTTCACATTTTTGTCACGAAAACCTCCATGAAAATAATGCCTCTTTAATAATTATGAGCCCAATATTGTTTGAATTCTTTAATAATAGGTTAACATAAATGGACTTTGATTTCAACCAGGAAGCTTTCTGTCCGAGTGAGAACAAGTTAGAGGGCATTTTGGCGAGTAACCATGGTAACACTATAGTAATTTGAAAATGTTCCGGTTGTCACGAGTATTTCTCAATATGGAAACTATATATATTCTTTGGGTTCTCATTTCATCCATTAGAAAATTAAAGCAGGTTGACCCATTATGTGTTTACCCAGTATTTCTATGGACTTTTCAACTACATAAAAGTGATTATTTTTTTATAAAAGAAATATGCATTAAATCTAAAAGTGATATTTTTTATAAAAGAAATATGCATTAAATCTAACGCTGAATAAATTGGTGTAGCTATTTATCACCAGTTCAAATAGGTATAATTGGAATATTTATGATCATTGAGTCCATCGTGTAAACAAATAAAGTAATTATCAGCCGTTCATTGATATCAATTGGCCGACACTTCAGTTGTTATCACCTACACAACTCCTCCATTGACATGCAAGAGTATTCGTGAGAACCGATCATATTGTTAATATCTCACGTAACTACTATCGTACCTTATCTACTATACTCGGCAAAGGTCATGTGAAAATAGCATAAATGTTATCGACTTAAAAGTGGATCGATAATGATAATTAGTACTAGTAGAGCGGCAAGTAGTATCTACAGCCCGCATCTAGCTCTAAATATCAGGTGACATTTCTTCTGAGTGACCTAATTTAAAATATTTATGAAGGATACTTGATATGACATTTCCAATTCAAGTAGTCGTTGATGTAGTGCTCAGGAAGGTAGTATCTGCAATTGTGGCGTATTGTGGCCGAGAGTGACCGGTACTGGCCAATGATTAATAGTTCTGTTCACGTAGCTGTCATCGGATGATGCTGTCCACACACCTATTAATCATCCATTACTGGACACAAGATGGTCCCTAACCCAGCGGAGTAGCTGCCGCTTCCCTGAAGACTGATTTTAGGCTCGTATTTACCGTGGAGGATTAAATTAGCAGGACACCAGATTTTATGAAGAGATGGTCCAATTAGTAAAATAGAAAAGCGGTGATTAGGTCACTACAATGGAGTGTCAATTATTGCGGTTAGTGGGGCGCCATTACAGAAATATCCAGATGCTTCTACTCACCCATATTCATTGCATATCAATGCAAGACACAAATACTTTTATAAAATTGAAAGCGTGACACAAACCAGATTTGAAGAGTTTAATAATAGGAAATAAATTAATCGGCAGACAATTATGAAAAAGCTGAAATAAATAATTGTCAGACGCTAAATTAATCCATTACATCATATTAACAAAACATTTGAAATAATTATGTTATTTGGTTGATAATCGTATCAACCAAATAACATCCTTGTTTTAAATGTATCGTTGGTCTTGTATATATATATATAGTTTGATGAGAACTCTGTAGTGAGCTTTGAAGCAAGGGCAGACAACTACCGCATCATCCAGGTAAAATTACCTTGCTCTGTCACAGCATAGATGAGCAATGAATTGTATCCATGCGGAACAGTCGTAATGGAGGACGAGGAATTCTTGACTGGAAACGGAACTCAAATGGAATACTTGAAACGGAACAGCCTGACATTTCAACTCTCAAAATTGGATGCTGTGATTTTTCAATTTTTTTAAAGTTTCCCAAAGACGTTCTGGTGAGAAGAAGAGACAGCTGTCTCGAGGGAAAGAAAACATATTTTGCTGACGCGGGTTATGAAGACTATTAGGAAGAGGAGGTTTTGTTTACTTTTAGAAAGAAAAGAAGGTTTTCAAGATGAGTCAGGAACGGCTGTAAATAGTTGTATGGAGATCGGTATGACAGTCATGTGACATGTCATGTGATGTTCACCTCCGCCACCACTCCGGTAACCGCAGCTACAAATGTTACAGCTTAACATTGTTTCATTCATCTGTTTCTCACCATCAAGACCAAGGTCAAGGTTGAGGTCGCATTCAACAAAATTGCCGAGTTTCGTACTGGCATTAGTTTCCTTGACAACCAGATTGTTTGTTCTCATACTCGCCACCCATTGACAATGTCCCGGAGATTACAGTCTCCTAGATAGCTCTTCTGTTCCAGAGGGAAATTAATTCCCATTCCTTGATGTTCAAGGTTCAACAGAATTGGCTGTTCTGAATCCAGGATGGTCTATGTTAGTCTGCATGGCAGGTCAGAAAACACTAAAGATACATATCCACATATCACTGGTCGGTATACTACTCTTGACATAACAAAAACATTGGCAGGGTTTTCCAGTCGACATTTTCGCTGTGTTTTTGGCTGGCGGCATATGGCGGGTCGAGTTCGCAACCGGAGCAGTGGGGTACCGGGGATCTGTTGTTTCTGGTCCGTCTGTCGGGTTCTATGTCCGTCCGTGTGGCAGTCTGCACCCCAGCTTGCTTACTGACAGATGTCGGGAGATCTCTGGGGCAGCGCTACCTACAGTGGCCAGGTTGTTTCCTAATTGGCAGCCGTTTATCACCTTGTTGCACACGAATGCGAAATATTCATTTTTCGAGAGTATCTTTCATTCAGGGAAGATTGTTAGGAAGAAATTATCCATACAAAAACAACTTGTCTTTTTTGCTATTTGCAGATAGCATCAACAGATTAAGTGCGTTTGATCTACTAAGTCGGTGTTAAACATGGGCACACGAGAATATGGAACTTGCAAAGAATTGGGCGTATGGTTAGAAAGTAATATTTGGGTGTAACGCAGCGAAAATGAATTAGATTCCTTGGTCTGCCTCACTCTGGCTATTGTACGAAGTAATTGAAATCAGACATGGACGGAAGACAACATGGGGATTGCTTTGTTTTCTTGTCGGAGGAGGTAAGGTTTTACACATGTCCCCCTCTTCGGCGGCGAGTTAGTAACTGCCTGGTGAGCGCTCCCAGATGTCCTGTTTCTCTGGTAGCAAGTGGCGTACAATGTGAACTGTATACACAGGGTCGTACACACAGGGGAAGCTTTACACACGTGGGAGGGAGCGATGTTCTCCATCTCGTCACTAAGAGTTCCTCAATGGAACATGGAAGACATCCAGAGAAAAAGAAAAATTTAGGAAAGTGTTTTTAGACCCTATGGACTTTATTGAAAAAATTCGCTCTTCGTTCTATTTCTTCTAAAAATCATTCTATAATATTCTTAACTTTTAAAAGTTTCTAGAGAAAGAACACCTTTAATGTAATGTGTAGCAACGAGATTTAACATGGATTTCAACTATAGAATCTTATATAGCCATCTAGTGATGTACAAACTACCAATATATCATCGTAAATATACCAATGTCTACATTATAATAATAATGTACTAGTATACTGTATTTATACCAATGACAATGTTAATATATATGGATTTGTAGCTCAGCGATCACATTCAAAACCTTTTCACAATTTCCTCGGACAGTTTATCAGGTATCGCAGTCTGTAATTACGTATCAATCGTCTCGGGTTTAAATGCTGTGAGTAAGAATGATGGGAAGGTTAGGCCCTCGGAGGTCGGAGGTCAATGTAAGAGGGAGCTGTTTGCAATTTACGCAGTGTGGTTTTATCAGGATTACGTAGTTATCTGTTCCTGTTACCTGTCTGGTTCTCAGTACGCCGAGACACGCGGACAAAGAAGACCTTCGTGTAGCGCCCAGCCACAGATAACTCTGTGTTCCAGCCGAATACAGGCGTGATAACACAATTGAACAACCTTTACATAAATAACATTACGCAAGATAAAATACTGTGTGGCGATACTGGGAAATGCCAAGTGCGTCGCTGGCCTCTTGTAGCTTACAGGGTTAACTAACCGCCATGACATCCGCGACCTTTGAAGATTTCGCTGGCTATCTTCCTGAGAATTGCTAACTGTTTTCTGAGTGATGTTCGACACCAGAGCCATTATGTAAACGTTGATCAGTCCATTAACGTTCTGTAAACGTTGATAAGTCCATTAACATTATATCATGACTATTATTAGGTTTTCTTACGATCTAAAAGTAAAATCTAAATGTGCTTGTAAAAGTTAAATGTGCTGTAGTCCTCAATATACGGTATGTATCGTTTGTTTTGTAATCGTATTTTTTCTTCCTATTGTTTATACCATTCATATTAAAGCTATTGATCTTATAATAACAGAACATTTAAGTTATATTGAAATATTGTTTACCAAACCTCTTATCTAAAGGAATAGAAAGAAAAAAAGTTAAATAGTATATGTTAATCTATATGGAATTATAACAAGTTTCATTAGCATTTATGTTGTTGGAAATACATGTACTAAAATATTATTAAGATGTTAAACTATGTTTATGTAGAAAATGCGATTGGCTGAAAGGGAAAATATTGATGTGATTAAACAATTGGTCCTTCATGTTTATTCATGGATATATTACGGGAATGCAATGAAATATTGATGATGGGTCTTAGTGATCAAGCAATGTACTATACAGGCTAGTCATTGTATTACCAGATCTTATCTCTGACAATACGAAAATCAATAAGTATGTAATGCTGGGTGTTTCCGCCTTCATGAAACCAAATATATTCTGACACTAACAGATACCTTTCAACAGGGAGTCTGCGTTTGGGTAGAGATAGGTCTCAATTTGTTGCCCTTCAACCGAACGAATAGATAGCGATGTCGGCTTTCAGTTGGATTTCAAAGAAAAATGGATTTTGGGATGATTTTCTAAGACTTGTAATATCTGTTTTCAAAGAAAATAATTAGCCTTTATTCTCGGTCTTTCTTGTGGTGGTAAGTAAACAGAGTAGGGGCCCTGTGGGAATGGATTAGGAAGACTATATCTTAATGTAAGTTGCCAGATTTCCTTTGAATGCACGCCGTAGTCTTATGACATGAAGTAGCCTGGATGTACAACACACCCTATTGCCCTGTATACGGCGTATGTTACACATTGCCTGTAAGACCTGCGAGTAGAGATGAGGAGATGGAGCTCAAATAGATGACTTTTATCCCAATCACGATTAATGAGTTAAGTTGCCACCCGTGTATTGAGAAGCTGATTTGAAAAAAGAAAAACGCTGAAATACAATATTGGAGTTTTTGTCCCCAAGTAGCCATGTCTTGTGATGCGTGCAGAGAATGTGACATTTCTTTACGTCTGTCGGCATGCAAGCCTGCCACGAAGCTGCTGACATATGGTAAATGCCATGTGTCACGAGTACTGTTTGTCTAACAACAAATATTCATAACAGTGGAAGGGAAGCGTTACTAAATAATTTTGACCAATTTGTTAGATGAATGTGTTATCATGACATAAGGTTGTGTGCTTCACGGATCTGATGGATGTGTTTCCTGCACAACAGAACTGATGGATGTGTTTCCTGCACAATTTGTGAGTCACATGATCTGTGTGATCGTATCATTCTTTGGGTACTGGGGCAAGTTTTAGTCTCGGTGTGTGAACATAGGTGTTAGAGAATAGTGTACGAGATGGCCTTAGATACCGGCGGGAGATAATCTCCAGTCTCCGATGTTCTCCTCTGTGCAGGGTCGCTCTGCTCAGCTACCCACAGTGAATACGCTCCTGTATCGCTGCCATTGTATTACGCCTCGTATCCTAACATGCTGCTGTATCGCTGCCATTGTATAACGCCTCGTATCCTCAGTGCTGTGTCCTCAGTACCAACCACATTCAAGCCAGTTGAAACTTTCAAATTGAAATGCAAATAGTATAATGTTTGAACCTTCGATGCTGAATATATCAAATATCAGTCATAAAGAAGAATGATATTGTCTAGATTATCATTGACGAGGATATGGTTCATAGATTCAATTTCTAATAATGTTGTTCATTTATATGATTGATGTTTAATTTTGAAATATTACTGCAAGACCAACCATCACCAGAAAGTGCAAAAACAAATATTGCACGTCACTTGTAATTTTTCTAGATATTTTTAATATTTTACGTTTAAATCAGCTTTTGTGCTGGTTATATTTTCCAGAGGTTAAAACATTGAAATAATTCACTTCTCCTATATCTGTGACCATGTCTGAAATATTCCTGCTGCAACATGATTCCTCCATTTACATTTATGGAAGTAATCTTGTTCCCATTTCTTTGGAATTAAAAATACCATTAACATTTAACATTGCCTATTATTACATAGTAATACAACTATTAAATAATAAATGTGTTTGATTTCAGGCCCTCCCAAGATCTCGGGCAGTTTACATCAGCGTCACATCGCGAAGCTGGGGAAGAACACGCGACTGGACTGTCCCGCCGAGGGGGACCCTCCGCCACTCACCCAGTGGAAGAAAGATGGCCGCAACATCCCACACGGCGAGGAGCGCTTCAAGGTCACGCCTGAAGGTCAACTGCGGATTCGCGAAGTCCAGATGGACGATGCAGGAACTTATCTGTGCAAAGCTATTAACGGATTTGGACATATTTATCTCAACTACAGCTTGCTAGTAGTGGGTGAGTGACATTTATTTTAATGTAAAATTTGTAAAAGTTCTCAATTTTAGTGTGATTTCACTCGTGCATATTGTGTGAAATAGGAAAGTTAGGAAAGTTGTTTATTGGTATTTTTCAGATTATGACTCACTCATTTCAATTCTTCGTATTAATATTGTGTTAAAATGGCAGCAAATACTATGTGAATGATATTATATCCAGCCATTTAATAATTAACCTATCAGCACTCTCTTGGTAACCTATCGGCACTCTCTTGGTAACCTATCGGCACTCTATGGGTAACCTATCGGCACTCTATGGGTAACCTATCGGCACTCTATGGGTAACCTACCGACACGCTATGGGTAACCTATTGGCACTCTATGGGTAGGGTATCAGCACACTCCATTACCCTATCATCACACTCCGGTACCCTATCATCACACTCCGGTACCCTATCATCACACTCCGGTACTCTATCATCACACTCCGGTACTCTATCAACACTCGGCAGCCATCGTGACATCGTGACACTTCATTCAGTGCTGCCACCTAGGCTGATTTACATACTTAGAGCAAACACTTCATTAGCCTCGCTAATTATCTGCAGGTTTGACACGAATAATTGCATGATTAATTAATACTGAGTATCCCAGGGTCGGGCGCCATGCAAGTACACACTCTGTAGCATACAAGTGTAGCTCAATGTTTGAACACATTTGTCCGTAGTGCTAGAGTGTTCACTGTGTTTTAATCATTTACCTACCTTCTCAATGCTAAAATCTTTCAGGAAATTGTGTAGTGTCAGAGTATCACATTGCATGTAATATTTATGTGAGCTGAAACAATGTTACTTCTACCGGAAAATTCCTCGTAAATCAGATACTTATCTTTGAAATGTTTGTTCTGAATAATTTGTTGAGCATTTGTTTTCACTAAATGTCATTCTGGTAAATTCTTAGGAGAATTTCAGCATGTTAGTAAATTATTAAGTCAACATTGATTCTAGAATTTTTTTTAAACAAATTCAATTCTAGTAAATTGTATTGATGGAAGTAGATAATAAGTAGAATAGAAATATTATTTAAGCAATGATTTAACAGTTAAAATTCTGTGTATTGAAAAAGTTTTAGTTGTTTTCTTTAATAATATAATTAGCTGATTATTGGTAGTCTACAGAAATATTTTTAAAGTATGTTTTTCAGAAATATTGAAGCAGTGCCACACTTTGCAAAAATGGGCTATAGATACATTTATTACAGATTTTGAAATACAGAAATTGATCCTAGTTGTTTAACATTTTTTCTCCATTACTTGCTGAAATTTATCTGACAGTTTCACATTAATTGTAACAAACAAAATATGGATCTAGTGTTGATCTGTCCTTAAAATAAAAGAGTTTATCATGAAATATGTAATATTATATAATTAATACCATGAATATCTGGAATGGCAATATGAAGCTATAAAGCATTATAACAAGTAAATATTTGTTACAATGTTCCTATGTGTAGAAGCAGGTAGAGACAGCATGTGATAATCTAACACTGTTTCAACATTAGATTGTTTGACAAATATTTCCCTATCAGTTATTAGTTGTAACATTGTTGATAATAAGTGTTGCTAGTTGGGCTATTAAATGTAGTTGGGCTATTAAATAAGTGTGACATTATGTTATATACCCCAAGGACACTTAATGTATTTCACATGACCAAACATGGAATGCTAGGCCATATAACCATATAAAGCTGATTTACTCATATATTAATTTAATCATCTGTTGGAAATAAGATCAATACAAGAATAAAATTAATAGATTTTCAATTTACTTTGAATCTGCTGCACTAGATGCTTGATATTTTACAGAAGGCTTCGTTCCTTTGTTCTTCGGCATGTCGTCGATTGATGTTAATCTAATCTGGGGGGTCCACAACCAGCTATGGGTTGTGAGGAGTTTGGTCATACAACTGACATACAATGTGAACAATCCTTTTAATAAACACAGGTCCCAGGGCAGCACTATCCTAGGGGACCAAACAAACCCTTCTCAGGCCCAAAACAAACTCACATCTTGCATAACCCGGGTTTCTGTTGTCTAAAGCTGTAACTGTGGTTTGAATCTGACCAGAACCCAGCCCAAGATTGCCCCACATTGCCCGGCAACCCAGCTATTTGACCCCGTCCAGTAGCACCCAACAAAGGCAGAAACCCACTGAAGAATGTACTATAAAAACATCCATTATGATGTCTCTGAGAGAGGGTTTAGCTGACATTTCAATCCGGCTGAGATTGGACTTGTAGGACGAACATTAAGTAATTTCTGTCGACACTGATTGCGTGTGGGGACTGCAGCCTAATTGTCTTGTCTTGCAGTCCTAATAGCAGTCCATTTAGTAGACTTGCTGTCCTAGGTAGTAGACTTACGCTCTAGATTACCACGATCTATTGTAGTCTGATAACCAGCTCAATTACTATGGATCCGTTACCATGGCTACATATACATATGTGCGTAAATGATAAATAAGTCAGGTAATAATACGATATATGATATATATATAGAATTGTCTCTTATTTTCTCCTTGAAAGCCTGATTTCATCATCTCGTCAATTATAATATTGGTGTCTCAATGACGTTAAGCCTAAAGTATTAACAGCCTGCCATGAATTGATACATGTCCATTAACGCCATTTAGTGTAATGTCCTATATGTACAGCAAATATCATTACCCTTATCTCAGTTAAAGTCCCTCTCTGACAACTATCCTATTTGGTTTTTTTGGCCGTTGTTTTAGTAGTAATTTTCCTGTGGAATGTCTACCATATCTGGTGACCTCCGACCCCATGGCCTAGGCAGTGTACATACTGTGTGTACTGGCCACGCTAACGATATCCAACGTGTCCCATAAATTGTCATTCCGCGAGCCAAATCACATATTGTTTTCTCCTTAACACTTGCAGTCAAGTCGTGGTTGATTTAATAACTTACACTGACATTTGTCACCAAAATATCCTGATAATGTTTACTAGCCATGAATGTGTGGAGTAAGCTTGCTTTAGCCATATCCTCACATGTCAGGCCCTTGTGTATCTGTGTGATATGTGGCTATTTCGTGTATTTATGTGATATGTGGCTATTTCGTGTATCTATGTGATATGTGGCTATTTCGTGTATCTGTGTGATATATGGCTATACATGCTAACAGGACTATTGTATTTTTAGAAACCTCCAATTTTCCTGGTCATGCTAAGAAAAAAAATCGCCATCAATATTTCATCAATCTTGTAAAAATTGTGAAAATTTAACTTGGTCTTTAGGAAAAAATATATTAACCATTCACAGCGTAGAAAGACTCATTTGATTATATTTCCATGCTAAAAAAGTTTTTCGAGTGATGGCGGAGCAGATGTGGATCTCAATTATTCCGTCTCCACGGGAGCATGGCCTTCTGGGAAGAACACTTGCTGAAATCTGAATATCAAGTTCCTGTTATGACAGGCTGCGTATAGCTCTTACTGTATTAAATATCTATAGATATTGATCACGGCCATGTTGCAGTTCTGCACAGAATGAATAAATTCATCACCATTGGAGATGTTGCTAAAAAAGCACACACAAAATATAAAATTATGTCAGATAAAATCTCCTACATCGACTGCAATGTCAAGTGGAAAACATTTTTAAAAATCACAAGTGTAAATTGGTAAATTTAAAACCTGGTTTCTATTTGATGAATGTATTGATTTTCCAAGTAAAATACACATCTATCAATGTTTTGCATTTAAATTCAGTTATAAGTTGAGTCGATGTTTTAGACATGGCAACGTTGGTGCCGATTGACAGCAAGAATAACAGATGTTAAGTATTAAAAAAAAATTAAAATTATCTTCCCACATCAAATTCAATAGCCAACACTTTTCACAATGTCTTTCTCTAAGCCCCAAAAGAATTTTACAAAATGTGGGTTGTTTAATTTGTACATATGCAAAACCAATTTAAGTTTGTTGAATAATTTACAAGTTAATTATGCAAAGCATTGTGAACAATGTTGTGACTGTTCTCCTGTGTTATCCTGCATTCTCCTGTGTTATCCCAGGATGTATTGAATGTGTTGGTCAGAATGAGTCTGGGTGGCCAATTCTGCGTGCCAGTGATTAGGGGTTGTCCAAATACCATGCTTCAAGTCACCCCGGGCGTATCATGTGGCTTAATTGGGGTCGAGGGTCCAGAAAGGGTCCAGAGAGGATCCGTTTACGGGGTCAATTCTTCCAAGGACGGATATTTTATTTTCTTTCTATTAAACTTCAAATTGAACAACCAAAATCTCTTGAAATTTGATTGGATGGTGTTGAGGGAAATGACATTGGTTTGGTTATCTGGTTATTGGTTTGGTTATCTTGTTATTGTTGATTGTCACTGCACAAAGATTGTCACGATTCTGATTCAGTCCTGCTTGTTGGGAAATTTTTTAGTTTCCCTTTTAAAGCAACATCTGCCATTTCAAATTCAATTTCGTCCAATTCAATATTATCTCAAGCCCCTTAGCAGTTGATCTTAAAATCAAACAGTATGGTAAAATATACCTTCCCCTTTGAACTTATGAAGTACTGTATGCCATTTAAGAACCTCGCATTGCAATAATATTCTGAAATGTGATAGTAATGGGTATACATTAACGGCTGTTGAGACAGCAGTGGGAGGAATTGACGACACAACGCCAGTGTGGTAGTTATGGGTGGGGGAGATAGGTGGGGGAGATAGGTGGGGAGGGTGAGGGGGGTGCAGATCCTGGAAGGGGGTGCGGACGGCGCAGACTCCTGCACTGGAAACGTGGGTTAAGTAAGCGAGCCTCATTCTGATGAGACAGTGTCCTGTAAACACGAGACTACTAAATCACGGCCTAACTGCTCCTCTGTATATCAGCCATGTTTGTTTGGAGTGGCGCTAGGTGTGAAATGTTTGTCAATTACCAGCCCATTACCAGTGTTTTTATGAAGTGCATGTCTGTACTGCCGAACTCTCAGCGGGCGAGCAGTGCTAGAACGGTAGCACCGATTAGATGAAGATTTACAGTCTTGCACATCTGCAAGTGTTCAGTAATGTGTAGATGTAGCGATAATTTATTATTAATTTCTACCATAAAAAATTGTCAAACAAAGTAAAAACATGTACCGGTAACAACTGACAAATTTAACAAAACAATTAAAATAAAGATTGTATAAAATATTTATTATTTTTTGGGGGTGAGATTCTGATTATCATTATTGATTGATTCTGCTTTAGTTGTTGACTTTAACAACACATCTAGAAATAAAGACACTCGATAAGATTTGAGGATTGTGATGTAATGTTATGATTGGTTTGCTTATCATAATATAAATACGGGATCCATTGTAGATTATTGAGATTGAGCAATGTGAAAGGGCGGGTTGCATAAGCGACCCAGGGCTTGTTCATTGTTAACATTACAGCTTGTGTAGATGGAGGTAGATATCGTGCAGTATCACCCTGCAGGCTTGTAAGACTGTCTTCGGTCCCATGACATATGACAGCATGATTGACAGGTGTCATGTCAAGTCCCATCAGATATAGGTATGGCAGACAGGTAACACTACGTGATTGAGTAGCTGAGGCTGGATACAGCTTGTAATGCATGCCTGATGTATGCATGTCGTTATCAGATGGGGAATTATGACTTGTATGTCATTCATGTAGTGTTAATAGTGTTGTACATTAATCTTAACTCGTGGTTAACTCGTGGTTACGGTATTTAGTTTTCAAGTGGTTATCAGCCTCCATTAACAAAGATGATGAAGATATAATTTTTTTAAAGATTTAGGCTATGATAGTGTGGAGTGTGGATATATACAGCATGCGAGATATGAACTGTTATGAACATATTAGATATGGACCATGACTAGTAGGGCGTACTGTCGCCAGGTAGATTGAGACGCCTGGCATTATGATGAAAATACTGATCACTGATTGGTTCTTTGTAGTCACATGGCCCTCGTATTGCTCGTGACAGGCGATACTGATTTAGCTCAAGATAAATTGTGTGGGAATATTGCTCCACCTAATAGATAACAGTGTAGTGTACAAATCTAGCCATAAAATAGATAACAATGATGACAATCGATATGAATTGCTCTTATATAAATAATTTCCGTTGTGACGTAAGCAGCACTAATTCAATCAACCTATTTAAAATATGTATAAATAATATGTATCTCTTTTAATAATGTTATGAATTATTCACAACTTGTAAAGTAACCAGGATATATTTGGTTAAATCAGTAAGACTTTAAATTTGGTGTCAAAGAAAGTGATATTTTCCACATGTAGCTCAATGACAATGTTATGATATACACAATATTTTATGCAAACCATATTTGTTATTACCTGCATTGTCAAGTACAACACACCGGTTTTATTTTGGTCCGATTTTGATATAAATTCATGTGGCAGTTTTCTGTCTAATTGCGGATCTGGCGTATTGTTCTCGACGATGTAGCGAGATTACCTCCTCAAGGGTCGTGTCTTTCTCCTCCGACAATATCAACAACTTTATGCACTGCCCAGTAAATAGAATATTGTCCCCCGTGACAGTTATAGAGACATGGCATAAGGGACAGCTATATGAAAAAGCAATTTTCTGTCCAACTCATTCAGACGGAAGGAAGCGAACAGATGGATCGCGGTATTGTAGGGGTGCCGACACTCTCTCGACACTCCCTCGACACTGGCCCGGGTGTACACAGGGTCTATAGTGGTAGTGAAAGGGACCCCTCGCCATTCATCCAGGCCTTTATGTGATGCTAGTGTTGAGATTTAGTGTTTGGTAAACCTCTTGATAACTCTGAATGGCGGTGTGAATGGTTTGCACCCCTGTTGTCAAGTTTGGTCGTATTAAATTAGAAGTTGATGTGAAATAGATTAAGTGGCGGCCGGTTGCTTGTTGTTATATCAGGGTACAGTGTGGGACATTGAATGGAATCTACATGCCTTGGAGGTAGTTATGTTATATTGCAATTTAATTAATTCCAATTGAACGCATTTTAAAATATTTTCAAACCTTACATGAACCGTGTCGACAGTTCTAGAGATGAGTGAGACGTTGGGTACATGTACTACTATTATTCCATTTTAACAATTCGAAAACATTTTAAAATGTTAATTTCAATATTTCCGCTCATTAGTAAGTCGGCTCCATTACATGGACGGTTCCGAGATGAGTGATGGGTGAGGTAACCATAGTAACCAGAGACTACCGAACAGATGTTGTGTTTAAATACATGTACTAATGTTATTGTTGAAATGTAAAACTATCTCTCATTACGCCTTCAAAAGTCTTCACTTCTTGTCAGTCGTCACATTAATATTGCTAGAAAAAGTGTGAATTGCAATTTTCTATGAAACCGTACCATTTCGAGGTCAGAGGTCAGCTGTCTAAGTTGTCTGATGACAACATTCTGTCCTGACTTGTGATAAAATTCATAAAAATAACACAATCACCTTTCACATTGGGTTATTAATGGAAAACTCTGACATTACTGGCTGGTAAAAGCTGTTCATTAATTTAGAATGTTCATTTCCTCTGAGACTCGGTTGATCAACCTTGTCATTGTTTGCAGAAGGATGGTCTAACCTTATATTTCATAATCGTGTTACATTTAATGTATGCGGGGCTCTCAGGGAGGTAAATATTGATGGCACCACGTGAGAGTGCTCGCCAATTAACGGCTGAGTGGGGGTTCGCTTCCTCCGTCATTGCCTCAAGTTTGTGTAAATACCAGGGTACCCTCGGTGTATGTGGAAGGAAGGGGGGAATAGATTTGAGGCAGAGGGGGGTAACGGATATGAAGGGGGCCCTCAGAGTCTGTTTTAGCCATCAAGTTATCGCCACTTGCTCTACACCAAGGGTGCACTGAGAGCCCATTCACTGGTAACACAATCGCCTAAATACGTTTCCCTGGTGCACCCAAAACTTAGACCCTCCACACTAGGGAGCATGTACAGGCTATGATAACTCGTCTATGATATGAGATATTTCCCCTCAAATTCATATAATCAATTTAACATTTCAAATTCCGTTGAAAATACATATATATCAAAATTCCATTTTTAGAGATATTCAAGAACACTATATTATTGTTCATATTATTAATGTCAGGTAAATTTGTTGAAGCTGCAAAAGAATTAATGTTTACTGCCACTGGTGACTAACTTCTTTCCAATGTTTTGAAAACAAGTACGAAATGATACAAGGAAAACATTTAGAATTTAAAACATTAATCATGTTTATAGATATGTGATACTTTTCATGTCTACAAAACTAATACACAAGTCGTGTGCAATATTTTTGACATTCATCTTTTTTGTTTATGGCTCTTAGTAATAAATATGACAATTTTATTTTTATTCATAAAATGTCTTGGCCATAGAAACTAGTATTGTTGTAGATTTATTGTACAGAAAGGAACTCTACCAGTGTGTAATATCTGATATCAGATATCAATTTAGATGCTGTGTTAACACGTAGCACTATTAAGGAGAAAAGCTCTCCCAGTTGGAGGTAGAAAAATGGTATGTCGTGGATCTGGACGATCATGAATGAATCAACGTAGTCGGTGAAGCACGATAAATCGACGTAATCGTTGAAGCGCAGCGATCCAGACCTAATTCTCTACATGTTGGTGGCCGTAGTTATAAAGAAAATTCCAACTAGCAATCTTACGGAAGATCCGTTGAGTAAATTTATAAGTTTGTCAAGCATCAGAGGTATCCTGTTGCCCAATGTCTTTGATAAATGTCTTCCCTTAGAGTCGGTCAGGCGTGAATTCCGTGCCATTGGCGAGGCTACTAAGCTTTCTAAACACAGATCCCCCGAACACAGAATCATCATATGACAAAATAATAGACTACGCCGAACCACAGCACAAAGAGAACTCAGGTTATGGCTAAAACTGTCTGGGTGTGGATTAATCGGGGTGTTTTTCTAGCTTCACAATAGACGAGTGGCGGGTTATGTTACGAGGCACTCTTAAACTTGTCAACGGATGAGTTTGCGTAATTATAATTCTTAAAATATTTTGTTAACCTGTTCTGTTGAAAATGAATACAGGGTGAATCTGCATTACATGTTAAAGTCTGCGTAATAACAGCTGGGTAAATTGTACGGCAAGAGACCGAGGAAAGACTGACAAAGATGCTGTAGCAGTCTCACAAAGATGGAGAATATATCTGAAAGTATTAAATAGATTGTGTCCCTGTTGTCAGACATCAAAATGAAGGTTGATAGATGCTCGGAAAGTTTTCTCAAACCTTCATAGAAAACCTGGGAATATTTTGTTTAAATGTTCATGGTCTATTCCCTAGTGGTTTTAGCTAGAGAAGGCATTTATTTACTTTTTCTGAATTTTAAAATAATTGCATCTCGTAAATTGTACTTCTTTTCTCTACTCTGAAATGATAAATGTCCACTAAAATAAATATTTAATTTTTTTTTAATGAAGCGAGTCAAGAAAATGCATTTGTTTCTATTTCCAAGATTTACATCAAAAGTAAAACGCTTTGGAACTTGTATATTTTGGTTTGACACTTTATAATTACATTCTAGACATGTGACAATCGCTGCTCTATGGGTATCCAAGGTCGCCTGCAGCTGGAACAATCTTTCAGACAGCGGCATTCGTTAATTTTGTAGTTTTGATCAGTGGGTGGAGCCGGATAGTGAAATTAACCATCCAATGAATGATTCATCACGTGCAAAACATGGCCGCTCTCGCATGTAGAAATTACACCATGCCCTGGGTCTGGGAACTCTTCGATCAGCGTCTCCGCCTACACTGCAGTTCTGCGTGTTTACAGTTGTCACGTGCAGAATATTCATGCAATGCATGTGCATGGGAAATGTCCACCGTGTTACAGCCATCAATCAGCTGTGAGCCGTCGTGGAGAAATGAAGACTTGCTCCATGCTCTTGAACCGTGATTTAGCTGAGCCTCGATTTCATACAATTAACATTGATGAAGCATACGCCTGTTTAAATGCGTGTTAACGTCCCCCCTGAACCCCTCTCCCCTCTCCCCTCTCCCTCCATCTTCCCCCTCCAGCCATGCAAGATCTAGAATTGGTTCAATCCTGTCAAATTTGTATTCGATATTTTAAGTGTCGTATTCCTTTGCATTGATTGGTTTCCTTGTCCAGCAATGGATTCAAGTTACGATGAGTCACCTGGACGCCACCCTCTCCTTGACAGCAATACCAACATCTCGTCTCGCAGAGATTTAGAGTGTCCGTCTTTGTTAGTCGGAGATGAAACAGACAGAAACAGATTTAAAAATCTGAACCAATGACAGATATTGGAAACCAGTGATAATCTAGCAGTTTTAATATCGGATCATGTTTCTGTGATAGTGCGTACTACTTTCCATGCCACTAACAACAGTCCAAATAAAGTATCTATTGTACATCGTAATGGTGTTATTTTAGCATATTGCCATTTTAACAACACATTATGCACGAGTGGTTCACGCAAATTAGTTTTTCTTAACCTTTCAATGTTGGCAAATATCCATCATCAATATTAATATTACAATTATTAGGTCACGCTTCGCCAACATCAACATTAATATTGTAGCTTGTAAACAATTAGCGCAACCTTTGGTAATCTTCTTAATAGTTTTTTAGACATAAAATACATGGAATTTATTTTTGTTTCAGATGAGGAAAAAGGGATTGTAAAGGAAAATGACAAAGAATATCGCAATTCCCCTGACGAGGACTTGAGAAAAGCTGGAGGTAAATATATGCACAAAAATATTGCGATGTGATTCGTGCTTCAAAAAAGGAACTAAGCAAACCATGTTAATTATTTCTCAATGACATTTTATAAATAATATTAGTAATGATAATAATAATAATACATGTAGTATGTAAGGCTTCTAAACATTTATTTGTTCTAGTCAGTTAAATTCCATATTCATTCACTGGGTGACCAGTCATCGCAAATGGGTGAAAGATTCCCTCAGCGACGTTAAACTCCATATTCATTCACTGGGTGACCAGTCATCGCAAATGGGTGAAAGATTCCCGCAGCGACGTTAAACTCCATATTCACTCGACCAGACTCGGCATCGTCACTTGTCTAAGTATAGATCTATTGTGTTTCAGCCGCCCCAACGTTCCTGGAAGATGGCACGATGAAGCACAAGGACATCGTTCGCCCTGTGGGCAGCACATTGCGCCTCAAGTGCCGCGCCACGGGCAACCCGCGGCCACACGTGCGCTGGCTGAAAGACGGCCAGCATCAGCTGGAGGACAACGAACATTCCCGCGCTATGCGGATCTTCAAACTCCACGACATCCAGGAATCCGACTCCGGACACTACACCTGTATCGTGGAGAACCGCCTCGGCGCGATCAACTACACCTACACTCTCAAGGTCATAGGTAGGTTGCTGTGGCTAATAATTGACCCCTATACTACGTCTTCCACAGTGAGGAACTAACAATTGGTTGACCATAGAATCGGTGAAAGATTCCCGCAGCGACGTTAAACTCCATATTACTCACCATAGAACCATCCATCATTAATAAGGAGGGAATAACAATATACAATTATTATTCAACATACGTAGTGAATTTCTACTGTGTAATAAGGTTTGCATAATCCACAGTGTGGATTTTGTCAAATGTTATATTCGATGATTTTTACATCAATTTCACTCGGGACCTATTTTCTGTAATCACTCTTTAATTCTTTAATTCACGCAGACATGTATATTGATTGGTTCTGCACACAGACATCTTATTAACCAATAAAAGAACTTAATTTTTAATAATTATGTCATTCTGTGTTTCAGAGAAAATCCGCAACAACAATAAACCTATGTTGCTAGCGCCACATCCCAGAAACACATCAGTAGTTGTCGGGGCAACGGCATCATTCCAGTGCCGAGTACGAAGTGTGGTGGATCCCCATATACAGGTAGCTGTTGCTTACATTGACTACAGTCATGTAGAGAGATATCCTTCCATGTGTATAATTACCTGTATACATACAGCTGACGCCAATGTTTTACCTCCAAGACGTGCGTATATTCAGGTTAAATGTCGACGTCTTATTACCTACAATAGGGTATATACGGTAACACCCAACATTTAATTACCTGCAATTGTGTGTATTAATGACACAAAAAGTTACATCTCGGAGGAAATGGCTCGTCTTCAAAGGAAACCATGTAGCGCGGGTCTACGGTGAGGTGTGGTTATTTCCAGTTAAGTCGCGGAAACTCACACTGCGGAGCGCCATCGACAACATAATGTGAACGTCCAAGTAAATATTTGTAGAGAAAGTCGAGATATTTAGTCATCATTCAGAGGCTCGATAGAGAGACTTGTCGGCTTTCGGGTTTTTCTGCGTCCACCTGGTGAAATTCAGACCTACGAGGACGGGTGCTGGAACAGATGGTGGAGTACGGCAGAAAAACATCTCATTGTAGACAAAATAAATAGAGGCAGAAACATAGGAGATGGAGTGAATACTAGCATTTGCCGGGAGATTCCAGCAGGCTAGTGTGCAAACAGACTACTGCAGGGTAACTGTCTGGTCCTGGTCCACACAGAGAGTTGTACTTTACAGAATTTACTTCTCATCTTGGGCATGGTATTTTGTGAAAAGTTAGAATGTGTTGAAAACGAAATAAGAAGATTGCAAAGCACCCTCTAGAGGACAAGTGGTCCCATTTTGTCAACTGGCTTGTGGATTGTCTTACAAATATTGTCTTAGCCTTATTTGATACTAGAGTTACTGTACCTTTCACCATTAAAGAAATTCCATGTATTTTTACATACTGGTGTAACAATGATTTACTTTGTATTTTATTTTTTCTATAAAAATATTCAATCAATACAAATTATACATATTGAATGTACTAAATGATTTCTTCTTTTTTTTAGTGTTTTGTAAAAAAAAAAAAATTTTATTTGTACACTCAACAGTAAACTATGTCAATAAATTAATGAATTATGTAAATGTATTTTCCTTCTCATATTCTTGGAAGTGTCCAAAGATATTAGCAGATGTAAATGCTGCATTGAAACAATGATCACATGAAGGTGAACGATTTCCACAGAAACATGTTATCAATAATTCTGTTGTTCACCCACAGGAACTAATAATTCCAATAAACATACTATTTTCTCATCCATGTTCGGCAAATGTACACTGTTTTTGCATGGATTATCTCCCCTTGCTTGATGGCTTACCTCCCCTTGCAGTGGCTGAAGCGTGTGGAGGACCCGGACAGCGTGGAGAACCACAACAGCACCATCAGCGTGAAGGGCCAGCAGTTCGTGGTGCTCAAGACGGGCGACCTCCTGAAGCGACCCGACGGCACGTACCTCAACAAGCTGGTCATCCACCGCGCGTCCGCCGCAGACGCCGGCATGTACATCTGTCTGGGCGCCAACACCATCGGCTACAACTTCCGCAGCGCTTTCCTGTCTGTCGTTGCTGAAGGTACGTCGTCGCTGACCAATCGGGTCGCTGTGTTTGTCATGTAGGTGTACGTGCTTCTCCGCGAAATAAATGTCTTGCTGGATGTTACTTGACGACTGATTGCTCGTGTTTCAGGTAATGGAGACGGCCCCGCCTACACTCACCAGACGGACTCATCGAGTTCCACCAACAGCCTACCTCTGTTCATCGGCGTGCCTTCCTGTCTCGTTCTCGTCGTCATCATCGTCGTCATCTTCATCCTGCAGCGTCGACGTCGCTGCAACTCCACCAGCAGTGGCCTGAAGGTGCAGCGCATCCCCGTGCCCACGCACGACAAGGACTTCTACACCAACTACCACAACGCCAACATGTTGCAGGCGAGTAGTCGCGACAAGATCCCCAAGTCCACGCAGAGCATCGACTTCTACTCCGACAACATCTCGTCTGTGTCCCGCAGCCAGCACAACCACAGCCACCCACACGTGCAGTACGGCTACTGACCTCCGGGTCGTGCGTCGTGCAGCTGCTGAACGTGGTCGTTGTACTGCTGCCGGTTGTGTGTGTTGCTACCAGTCATGCTGCCACCGGTTGTCGGACATCCGCTAGTTGTACTTCTACTGGTTCACATAAAGCTATCAGATGTATCACTACCAAATGTACCAGTCGTATTGCTACTGAATGTCGCTATGGCTACCAGTTGTAATGCTACTGAATGTCGCTATGGCTACCAGCTGTATTGCTACTGAATGTCGCTATGGCTACCAGTTGTAATGCTACTGAATGTTGCCATGGCTACCAGTTGTATTGCTACTGAATGTTGCTATGGCTACCAGTTGTATTGCTACTGAATGTCGCCATGGCTACCAGTTGTATTGCTACTGAATGTCGCGATGGCTACCAGTTGTATTGCTACTGAATGTCGCCATGGCTACCAGTTGTAATGCTTCTGGTTGCCATGTCTACCAGCTGTACATCTCCTAGCTGTATTGCTACTAGTTGTACAACTATCGGATGTCGAAGGTCTGCCAGTTGTACTGCTACAAGCTAGACAGTTGTACTGCTACAAGCTAGACAGTTGTACTGCTACAAGCTAGACAGTTGTCATGAAACATGAGAGCAATGGCAGATATCTTCAGTTGGGGTACACACACGCTGCACCGCTGTGAAATGTTGAATAACGGCACCGGACTCCATAGAGCCTTGCTGCTGCCTTGCACTTCCTGTTACTGTGAGCGCGCTCAGTGAGACTCGCTGAGCGTGAGTGATAACGTGCTCGGACCTGTCCAGGAAGTGACTACTGAGCGTGTGCAGAACGTTCGCCAGGGACAAAGCTTTATCTGATACAAATCCAACCAACGACCTATGTGTGGATGTGTTTGTGACAGACAGACAGACAGACAGAATACTGCTGAAGTACTAGTAACCGTTACTAGGCCGTTACTAGACTGTTACCGAAGCCATTACAGACATCGTTACAGAAGCATCAAAGATCCTATTTCCAATATATTAGTTTTAATCAAAACTGAAGAGAAAAGACCGTACTTTTCAAATGTTGATGAACAATCAAATTTTTTTTAATTCTAGATATTAACTAAAATAATGATCACCATGGTTATGGTAGATGGCTGTTGGCATGAGATGACAACCAATCAAACACATTCTCCATGGCAACTCTGTGGCCTTCAGTGAGGGGAAAGAGACATGGTGTATAAAAGTCTGTATCGCACGTGTAAATAGTCCACCATAACTTTGTATAATTTATTTTCAAGCCGCCCTCTTTGCATCGAGATCGAGATGACTGAGATGACTGGGATGACGTGTGACTGTGTTTGTACAGAAGAAGTGTGAGTGTGAGAGTCTGATGTGATGGTGTGATCGTGTGTGGCGCGCACGCGGAAACAGGGTAAATGTTTCGACTTGGAGAGATTTATGACGGTGATGGACAATCATCGTGGAGTAAATAAATAGTGCTATATTTAGACTCGGATCACACTTTGTTGTAATTTTTACATTGATGTATATTTGTAGGGAATGTTACAACATTGAAAGTGAAAGTAAAATGTCTGCTTTGTATAAAATGGTCTGTATAGAGATGTACATACTTGTATAAACAATAAGCAAATTGTTCTATATTATTTTTCTGTTTGAAAGTGATCATTTTTCAGTAAACGGTTGAAGCTTGCCATGATAGAAAATTACTTAGTTTATCTTCATAGAAATTTCCAATTACTTTCCATTGTAGTAATTTGCATTCTGTTGACTTTTGTTGTCGAGAAACTTTCTTGTATCGTTGAGAAAAAACAATATTATTACTTTTGGTATGGCATGTTTATGATATTAGTAGTATGTCTTGGGTTTAGGTGTGTGAAAGATTGTGCTAGTGGATATACCATATATTGACAGTTGCCATGGCTACAGGGTAAAGTCATACCAAACCAGGATGTAAAATACTTCATAATATAGCGTGTATACTCATGTCATTGTATATTAGCACACTGTACACCGAGAATAAGCTTTAATCTGCCGATATTGTTATTATTTTTCTGTGCATCTGTAAGTAAAAGTCACCAATCATTCTATCAGACATCTAGGTCAAGGTCACAGCAGATAGGCGTTTATAATTTGTTTTTGCAATATCTGAAAGAGAGGTAAGGAGAGTTTGTGGACATTTACTTGGGGGCATTGGATTGAATAGTAGTCTGACCTTCACATTTAAAATATCAAGGTCATAGGAGATTCACAGATTCACAGCTCCTTTTGTACTTGTTAGAATGGTCCCAGACATTGGTCAGGTCGGGATGACCTTCAACGAAGGTCAAGGAAACTAGACTGCTCATTCTATTGTTATCATGGATTGTAATACACAAGGAAATTAAATTTATTATTTGCTATAAATAAAAGACATTTTTTATTATAATGTGACCATTCAAGAAGTAGAGTGAAAATATAATTTTAGCCTTTTTATTTTACAAAAGATTTTGCAAAATGGCAACATGGCATAGACCTAAATCTACCTCAGCGAGCTGTTTGGAAGGGTTGTATAACGACTGTTTGATCTAGGAATTTTTTGAAGTGTTGTTTGGGGGAGGGGGGAATGCAGAATTATATTATATTGTAATTTGTATTGTATATTTTTTTAATTGAAGCAATAAAAATGTCTACCAACCTCCAAACTGAGACTCTGAACATGTGTAGAGGATATAGTATTGACTCGCACACGTTTTAATCTCTTTATGGTAACCTAGGAAACATTCATTTATTAGAAGAAAAACTTTTAGAAGCCTGGAATTGGATATCCTCTTCTTTCTTTTTTCATTTTAAGTTTACATATACAAGAGTTATTTAAATATTTTAGTGGTCAACATTTTATTTTATTTTTTATTTTTTAATTCTTGAGAAATACATTTTGAAACACTTTGTTTTGTGAATATATTATTAATTTGTTTCAGTTTTGACATTGCATATGTTTTGTGTATGCAGACAAATGTCCGTTAAGTGTTGTTATACAAAAATGTGTATACATGATTGCACTTGTTCACAAAACACGGAACGAATTCTGTTTGTTTACAAATGGTAAATTACCATAGAATATGCTTCAGGCATTTAATTGTTTTCTATGATTATGGAAGTGATTTGTTTGTGATAATGAGTATACCTTGGGACTTTTTGTCGTGTTCCATTCCGTAAAAACATGTGTACATATCAACATTGTGAAATTGATGCTTGACGCCATCTTGTTTCCTGACAATCACAACCTGTTCTACGCACCTCATGTTGCCTTGGCATGGTCATGTGACTTTGCCATCAGTATTAAGAATCACCTATATTGGATGACGCGACTTGTCATCTACCATATGTAGTGTATGTCCTCAACGAGAATAAATTTGATATGTACATTTCCAGAACATTGTTTGTATACATCTTGAATCCAAGTCTTATTAGCTCGAGATTCCTCTAGCCTTCCCTGCTGACCATAAGAGATTCCTCTGAACATACCTATATAAAAAGTCTTACGGTCAGCAGGAAAGGCCAGAGGAATCTCGAGTTAAGTTGTTATGATGATTCTATGATCGGTTAAATTACAGGAATCTGCTGTAGATAAAGGAAAAGATTGCATCGAATTACATCACAATATTTGAAAGATGAAACTAAAATTGAAAACAATGGTATACCAAGTCAAGGGGCCTGCTCCTTTCTAGCTGTGCTGTCTATACTTTCTGTCAGACGCATGAGCAGTTACACTGCGGTGTTGATCGTTCTTGGTCACTGCGCATGCGTCTGACAGAAAGAACAGCTAGAAAGAAGCAGCCCCAAGATGAACACCTTGATTCATTTACTTTGCATATTTCCAGTTTGTGGATTATTAAACATTACTTCACTCAGATTTCCAGTTGTCAAGGTTTTGTAATACCGTACATATCATTTTCTGTAGCTATACTGTGTATGCTGGTGAATACTTTATTAGACAAGAAAATGGTCAAACCATCGTCGCACCATCTTGCATTACAATGTAGACATGTAATGCAAACACCTGGTTGAAGTCATTAGATAACAGAGATCCTGGTAGTTTTCCCACATATGCAGGTAGAATTCCTGCATATTACGCCACATAATTTTGTTGCCCACATATTTTGCCAGACTTGCCCATATTTAAGTGCAAGTTAGAATGTGCGTGTTAATTAAGTGATCAACAAAAGTATGTGACCAAATATTGAGGTCGAGGAATTCTGGTGATTGAAAGATGAATGGAAAAACTAAAGGATTCCGTTTCATTATTGGGTAAATAAAACGTAGTCAAAGGGAAGTAACTATCGTACACAAGTGATTTTACGTTACTCTGAATGGATGCTAGCAAAGACATTATCAACCACACCATACTATACATATTACGTGGAGGGGAATGTCCAAGTAACTCTCCATTCCTTAAAAATAATGGAGCCGAGGCCCCGCAGGGGCCAAGGCTTCATTATTTTTTAGGAATGGAATTACCAATTTGGGATGTAACGATGAACATTATTAGAACGGTCTCGGTTTCAGAGGACCATTTTACAATATTGCGGAAATATTCTACTTATCATTAAACAAGAATCCGTGATTGTCATTCCTTGGATACAGAGAATCTCGCCCAAGTGTCACACAGTATTGGGTGATAATAAAGGTGTTTCTCAGCTGCTCATTACAAATAGACAAGGCAAATCTTCTTTCGACAATAATATATTTATTCATAAACTGATAAACATATTTCAATTATTACATAAATACTGACATCAATCGAGTGTCCTCATATATATTCCAGCGATTCATCCCAGGGAGTTTTACACAGTAAACAGTGTGAGGAGAGCCTGGAGCAGCTGTTACAGTAAGACATGTCCTCCAGGGCTGGTGCAGATGACATTATGGCTACTATGTGATACAGTCGATGCATCCATTATCTTCCCTGTATGTAGAACTCCTGGTGACGATAGTCGACACCCAACCCCATATTATATACAGGATTCGATACCAGACACCCAACACAGGGTTTAACCCTCTCCCTGCTGGATTAGGCATACTGCCATTTATGACACCTATGGTTGCCTACACCATGAAGAGAGTTAAACATAGCTTTCAGGTTTTTATTAAAATGCTGTAACTACTATTATATCCTGGCATATTGCAAACTTAGACACAGAAAAGGTTAATTTAACACTAATATGAAGACACCTTTTGATAATTTGTTTCCTGGAGGAAAGCATGTTTAACCCTCTCAATGCTGGAGGCAACCGGAGATGCCTAAAAGAGCCGAGTCTGTGTCTAATCCAGTAGGGAGAGGGTTAATATATGTACTATCATTAACATATTTGTACATAAATGCAGACATATTGTCCTAGTAATTCCGGAGGTTCACAAGTCTACTGGTTAGTATTAGTACTAGTGAAAATACAGATGTTGTATTACATTTTATACACAAGATCATCTTCCGACACGAGTGAATACACTGATCATTTGAGACAGGAAAGGCTATTTCCAACACACATAATAGATCTAAGATCTAAAGCACTTTCAGAACGCAAAACTAGACGGACATTCTCACGATAAACAGCTCCTGACAGCCGTAATAAACGGCGACTTCCATCAGTTTTAGATCCCGCCACTCATCAATAGCCGTCTTATTTAGTGGAACCCAAACTTGGGGTTCTCGATAGTTACTACTTGGTTTCATGGTTTCACATCAGATGTACAGTGATGAACGAACAACATAAAGATGAATGTCTGAAACTCACAATTACTCAATCTTCTAAAACACAAAACAAACAGGAGTGGAACCGCAATGTCGGATCCACTAGTTATCTACAATATCAATGCCTAATTGAAACGATCAATCTCCCAATAAATGACGATCATTATTAAAATCGTTAACGTAATGTATGAACACATGAACGATGTAATCCTCAATTCGACCAACCTCTGGTGAACATTGCAACAGTCACTCTATTGTTTACTATACATTTGTTCTCGATATATATTGAATACCACAAGACGTGTAATATGCTCTCTGTTAGTAGCGCAATGTACAGCACACGGTAATGAAATGAACCAATACTATGGTTAATGGTAGCAGTATAAAACTTGGTGATTGTGAATATAAAATTGATACATAGAATAACGATGTGGTGGGCTGTACAAATGGAGTATGAACATGATTGGATGAGAGACCGGGTATATTATATTTTCATGATTTCAGAAACCAGCACGAGTTGGGTGCTACTTCAGTAGACGCTTGAAATGTTCACAGACTGGTTTTTATTCCTTTCAAATTCCTCGCCGACTTCTGACAAATCTGCCACTGCTGTATCCAGGTTGAAGTCTACCCACACGCAGAGAAATGTTCAGGTCTGTTTCGGTATCGTTCATTAACGATAATTAATTAGAAAAATAGACAAGCTGCCAACAGATTCACGTGTACGCTACGCCGACCTCCACCGACCTGTGCGGGCCAGTCTTATAGGCTGTAACACAGGAATCTGTGATCTCCATTGTTGCCATCAATATTCCTGTGAAGTCCATCAGGTGCTATAAATAGTCACACACATAGTTCGGCCTGCAGCCACAGGCTGGTGTCTCATCTACAGGCCGTGTCTCATCTACAGACCGGAGTCTCATCTACAGGCAGTCGTAATGGCAGGTTGAGTAGCTTGGTGTATTGCCGCCGATGACGTCCTTCAGCCGTGCGTTGTGTCGTCCTCCACGAAGTCCTGGGCCTCCTCCCGACTCACACACTCTATGTGGCTGACCTGCAGTACAAATTACAGGTATAATCACAAAATATTGTAATTTGCAGGGATGGAACTTACCTTTAAAACAACCTCGCTCGAATAATGACGTAAATAAAAAATCATGAAATTTCTAATAGCCTGTAGGATACCTTTAACATTAGGAGAAATGAATCAGGCCGCTTGGCGAATGTATTGTTCTATCCATGAATTTGAACCGTTATCGGTCTAATTGGTTTTAAAGGCAAACTTCCATCTAGGAAAATGCGTGTTATTTGAGGTTTAACAATGTTTTTACCCAGCATCTTCCACAAGCTCTGTATTACAGTAAAAGATAGGTTTAGAGAAGTGTCAACGTAAAATAGCCAATGTAAATCCAATCTTCCCAGCACGTCAAACTGGGCCCCATTGCCGAGAACTATTGTAGCTACAACTATTGTACGGTCAACGCTTTCTATTGTGGGAGGAGCCCAGTTACAGCTATTGTAGCGCTACGACTGTTCTGAACAACGGTCCCCTGGTCTCCACTTTGGATGAGATTCAAACTGAAACGTTAATTATTGTCGTCTCGATGCGCTGCAACCAGAACCATGGTCTAGACGCAGTACAGGTGGTGTCAGGATATCGATACCTTATTTCTGAACTTCACGCCGTAGAACTTGTCCGAGTGTTCCAGCAGCTCCGGTCGGAATGTGGTGGTGATGAACTGAGCGTCCTGGGATAGCTCGTGGATCATGTCTGCAATACAAGGGCAGACAATCGGGATCAACGAGTGAATATGGAGTGAACATCTCTGCTTGAATTTTTCACACATTTGCGACGATGAATCAAATGAGTTGATATAAGAATTGGTGTTAAAACATGAACAGAATCCCATTTGTTCATTAAGATTCACGGACCAAATAAAGGAGTCACCAGATTATGATGAAATACATGGAGATGACAAGTATCAACTGAGTTTATATTTTGACAATTTATTTGTCTGCAGGTTGGTGAACAGGAGCCTGTTGCACGACGCTCTTGTAGCGCTACAATAGTTGTAACTGGGCTCCCGCCACACTAGAAAGCGTTGACGTTGCAATAGTGTCGTGCAACAGGCTCCAGAACTCATTGTATCATAGGATAGCTATCATGTCGTTATCATGTTCAAGGAAGGCTATAAATAAACATACCAGCAACAGCTTTCCGATGGGACGAGTCCAAGGCCTGGTCAATCTCGTCAAACAGGTAGAAGGGGGCGGGGTCGCACTTCTGGATGGCGAAGATCAAGGTCAAGGCCACGAGAGACTTCTGACCGCCAGACAGCTGTTGCATGTCTCTCATCTCCGCGCGGTTGCCCGTGAACGACACGCGGATGCCGACGCCCGTGAACTGCTCCACCAGGGGCACTTCCTCTGAGGGACCCGAGTCGTCCGCTCCCTGGCAACAGTTACCATGGTTACAATACGGACTCACCCACAAATATACTGTAGATCATAATTACCATGGTTAGGATACTGACATCCTGAGATGACATCAGCACATAGAATAGACACTATTAAATTTGAGGAGCCTTACATATTTAGATGCATAGAAAGCTGTGTGCACACATGTAAGTAATTTCCCTTACATCAGTCTCGGTGTCGCCTTTCTTCATGACTAGGACGGCGTGACCCTGTGGTGCCAACTTCTTGAAGATCTCCGTAAAATATTTGGACACCTAAAAAGTTACATGTCAATGAAACACGAGAAGAAACGGAAGCAAACATATTCAAAGCATTATACTCAAAGCATTAATACTCAAAGCATTATACTCAACAAATATTCACCATACTAAAACTGTTGTAAAGAATGTTGAATATTAAAGTTATTTAAATGGAATAGTCAGATCTAAACAATAATAAATTCAATGTAATCTCCCAGTTCCGGGCGTACCTGTTTAAATGTGAGCTGAATGGCTTCGTACTTTCTCTGATCCAAGGCATTCATCAAATCTACGATCGACTGGAAAACAAAACAAAGGACATTTGGTATGTGCATATCAACAAGAAATGACTCGATACCAATTGACATTAAACCCGAGTCAACTTTCGGACAAAGCTTCTGAAAATTGACATTATATCTAATGAATGAATGAATTAGTGTTTTACGTAGCTGCGGGAATATTTCACCTACATGCGACATTATATCTAGGTCACAGGTCAAAGGTCACTACTCACGCTGTGCGCTCTGTCCAGCTCATCCTTCCGTCTCATGAGCTTCTCCTTCTGGTCGGAGAAGTTGACGAACTGGTCGAGGGCCTTCTTGTTGACGTGGCTGTACTTCTTCAGCTCCTGGTTGCACTGGTCCAGCTTCTTGAACAGCTGCAGGAACACAGAAGAACACATTGAACAGCTGCAGGAACACATTGAACAGCTGCAGGAACACATTGAACAACTGGAGTAACACACTGAACAGCTTGTTGTTGAATGATGAAATACCTACAAAAAGACTTGGACCCTGGAATCTCAAGGTTACCAAGGGAACTAACTCTTAGCTCACCTGCTTCATGTTGAGATCTTGATATTTTTCAAATGCATCGCTGGGCAGTGATCCCAACTCTCTGATCTTCCTCATGCAGTCCTCTTTCTGTAGTTGACATGGGAACACACAACATTAGTTCTTTTAAACGGATGAGCAAAATATATATTAAGATTATAATAGACTTTATCTATATTTTTCATTTCAGGGCATATATTGTCCAAACTAGACAAAAAACATATGGATGTTCACAATACCTTTTTTAATAATAAACTCTGTTTGTTGGTCATCTTCTCCAGGTCCTTGGCGTCGTCTCCGATCTTGTCTTGATACTCTCGCTCCTGTGCCTACAGAGGAGCATCAGCGCAGTCAGATACGTAAACAACCAACTCTACATAGCACACTACAACGTATCAAGTTATCAGTCCCAGTGTTACTTTGGAATTAAATTATGCTTTCCCCTGCTGTTTGCCAGTCAATGCTCTAAGACTATAGTCATGCTCTATAGGCAATGCTCTTTAGTCAGTGCTCGATACTGCAGAGTAATAATTTAAATGAACAGTTGAAGAGTGGCCAGTGCATATCAATATATCCATACAAAAATAGCAACAAATACATACCTTCCAATTTTCAAGATTGCTCTGTAATTCCTTTTGATCCTTGTTCAATCGGTCTAACTGTTCATCAAGATCTGAAACAGCAAGCCAAATAATTAATTCCAACAACTCAAGTATCGTAAAGCTTTTTCTTAATTGACATGTCCCAAATCTCGTTACTACATTTGATATATCCTATAGCCTGATCATACTTTACACATTAACCTTCTCCCTGCTGAATAAAAGCAAAGTGTTCTATTTCTGCATGTGATTGGGCAAGCTAACTCGCCTTCAGCAGGGAGAGGGTTAAGCTTGTTCATAAATTCAACAGACTATCCAAAAGCCTCTTCCCCCAATATTCAACATATCCTAAGTTCTTTCCCACATTCAGCGACGTAAACCTTTGATCCATACCCCTCAGCCACGACCTCCACGGTGACACACTGACCTCTGGTGGTCCGCTTGAACTCTGACACGCGGCTGTCGATGGAGGTGAGGTCACTCTGCATGCTGTCGAGGCGCTGGTTGCGGTCCTCGGTGGACGTCTCCTGGAGCTCGTTGAGCATCCGCTCCCGCTTCCTGTACAGGTTGTTGTTCAGCATGTTCTCCAGCTTGTTCTTCTCACCCTCCAGCTGAAAACACGCAGCAGCAGGCATTAGTTCACGCGCCAGACAGGGACTCTCATCGAGTCCGTGTGTACCACTATGAGACAGGGACTCTCATCGAGTCCGTGTGTACCACTATGAGACAGGGACTCATCGAGTCCGTGTGTACCACTATGAGACAGGGACTCTCATCGACCACTATGGGAGATAACCCTGCACAGGAACAGAGTGAGTGAGTGAATTATTGTTTAACGTGACAGCGGGAATCTTTCACCCATAGGTGACGACACGGGAACAGAGACCGGGGTGGAAAATCGATGAATATTTATTTACTATTATGTATGAAATTTGTCTTACACTGCACAAGTCTCAATGAAGTAGATACACATAAATACGTAAACTTGTAAAGGAAGATGAAGACATTATACATGAACATGAAGTCAGACTTGTAAAGGAACATGAAGATTTAGAACCTACTCGTATCCTCTCCTTCCAGGCAGCTCGGTTCTCCTCAGTCTTGACCTTGACCTTGTCGTTGAGCTGGTCGACCTCGCGCTGGTCCTCCATGTTTAGCTGAGACAGGAGATCCGTGCCAACTTCGTCGTTCAGCGAGTCACGTGTCGCTACCATCGCTGCCAGACTGCTCTCCAAACTCGACACACTCTTGCCCTGGGCGTGGATAACACTCATATATAACCTCTAACCTCGACCTACTGTACAACACTTGGAAATAACCTTACACTATGTACATCATTCAGATATACCCTCTAACCTCTACTGTATACATTACACAGGTCAGAATGAATAAATACAGTTGAAAGGTATATTATGTTCAGTAAAGAGCAGATTTAATACTGGGCTAGTGGGCAAGTGTTAATTTTGATCCCTGTACGGACAAGCTTGTACTGGTGCAGATAACCACAGGGCATCAAATGAGACAACATACCTTGGACGGCCTCTGTTTCTGTACCGAGTTCAATTCTTCCTTCGCCAGCCGCACTTCACCCTGCAACTTTTCATACGTGTCTCTGGAAACATCAACACATAAATTGTCAGCACTAATGTCAGTCATCTCACAATGTCAGATTTGCCCCGCTCAAAATCCTTCCACAACAACTTGCACGGTTGAATTCGGAACTGCTAGGTAAAGTAGTACTCCAATCCTAAAGACTGCCTCAAGAAATAACAATATCAAAATTTGTTTACCAAATAATTCTCACTGTTCAACATCAATCATGGTAATGTGCATATACACAAACGTTGGGATAACAGAATGGTCTACTTCGGGCGGTTTCTACAGGAGCTACAGCAATGCTTTAGATCGCGCAAAGTCACGAAAGCAAGGCTCTCGCACGGCCAAATAAAACACGAGTTTCTCGAGCACAACATGGCTGCCTGTGGACTGTACGGTAAATTGTGCTCAACACGTACTTCAGGCACGATATATTGCTAGACATGCGCAATGACACTTCCGTGCTAAACTTGAGTAACCGCCTGAAGTAGGCCAATATATAAGTAAAGAAGGACAAGACACACAGTCTATGTTCACACCTGTACTTGAGTAACCGCCTGAAGTAGGCCAATATATAAGTAAGGAAGGACGAGGCACACAGTCTATGTTCACACCTGTACTTGAGTAACCGCCTGAAGTAGGCCAATATATAAGTAAGGAAGGACGAGGCA
>JAVCKZ010050536.1:0-33269 GCA_034780755.1 Lepetodrilus elevatus
TCTCTCTCTCTCTCTCTCTCTCTCTCTCTCTCTCTCTCTCTCTCTCTCTCTCTCTCTCTCTGTCTCTCTGTCTCTCTCTCCCTATGTATCTCTCCCTATCTCTCTCTCCCTCTCTCTCTTTCTCTCGCTCTCTTTCTCTCTCTCTCTTTCTCTGCCTGCTCTCTCTCTTTCTCTGCCTGCTCTCTACCCCTCTCTCTCTCTACCTCTCTCTCTACTCTCTCTATCCCTATCTCTCTACTCTCTCTACCCCTCTCTCTCTCTCTACCTCTCTCTACCCCTCTCTCTACCCCTCTCTCTACCCCTCTCTCTCTCTACTCTCTCTACCCCTCTTTCTCTCTACCTCTCTCTATCCCTCTCTCCTGCACACTTTCCTTGTTTAAATTCCCACGTGGATTCGTCTGGTCGGAATCGTCATCATCATTGTCTGATTCCTGCCTGCAACTGAAAGCTTCGTGATGAACTTAGCAGCTCATTGTTAACTTATACACCGGCCAAGCTCAGAGCCGTACCAGTGGCCAGTAAATTATTCATCAGCGCACAAATAGATACAGCCTCTTTGTAGATGAGCATTTGGCTTCCAAGTGTACATTAAACAATATTGATGCATTCGACGTGAATAGGATCAACCATGGGTGCAGCTGAATATTGGCGACCATATTGAAGAGTGTCTGTTCTTTTATTCCCTGATTATCCATGTGGTAATAGTCATACAGATCAGTGATTATCGGTAATGGAATTACCGGGAAATGAAGGGGGGAGTAGTGGAGGGAGATTGTAATTTGTACATTGGCCCGTCACTTAAAAATACTCGTCAATTTATTACTTTTTATTTTGTTTGTTGATCGAGACAATGAATTGAGAATGAAGTAGAGATAGCAGTCTGAGGAAGGAAATGAGAGATTATTGTTTGTATGGTGTTCGCATGATTGATATTGTTTCTGTGAGTTTGAGTATCAATACTAATTTGATGGGTGTCCATGCGTAGGTGTATTTGTCATGCTTAGGAAATTTATGCTTTTTAGCAGCCTTGTATAAAACAATTCCAAATGACCATTCCAAATTTTATAGTACATATTGCAAACAATGGTGAAAGTATTTGAACAGTTGTTCTTTTGTGTTGGGATTGGGGTGGGACATTTATCTATACCGTAATCCATTACTTAACGAGCTGAAATTGTCATATTTTTTTCCTGTACCATAATATGAAAATGGTAATAATCCAATCCTAAATATTATTGGAAACAAGATTATCGAAATAGGATCATTTGATGTACTCTGTGTAGGTTTTCATAGCCGGCGTTAGCTAACAGTAGTTTCAGGTCAATGTTTACACTTGCGTACGAACAATCCAATTGTCTAGCATGTATGGATTTGACTACATCCACCATAACATTGTCGATTCTATAACCCCCGCCAATTCCCTAGTGTTGCGCTGTCTCTAGGTTACATGCAAATCTTGTACATTTGATGTTGATCACTACGAGTTTGATCCCCAAAGCAGATCTATCTGCAGACTGGATTTGTCTGGACCGACATCCCCCTGTAATGTGGATTGCAGAGTCTTCACACATTTGCTGCAGTTCTCAATAAATATACTCAACAAAATTAATTATGGGCCAGAATAGTCGGGGCTTTTTTTGACATATGAATTTAGCTGTGTATTCTTTTAACCACAAATAATGTCCAAACGTCTACAGGCTTTAGGTCATTTTCAATAACTTGCAAATGCATTGGAAGATGTCCAGTAAACTGTTGTGATCTAGCGTTGTAGTCATATGTGGGTGAAACTTTCAAGCAGCAATGTAAAGCAGTAAATCAATCGGGTCAAACTAGTAAATTATGCATTCTGCTATCATTACCTGTATACATGGTTTAATGAAAATGTTTTGGTTTGTGAGAGTTTGATTCAATGCCAATTGAGTGATGTTCACTTTATTTCCACTAATTTTGAAAGGAGTTTTAACAGCATGCGTAATCTCTCCGGTTGATGGTTGTCATTCATTCAATGTTAAAATACCAATTAATTAATCTATTCAGCCAAATGCAAAATCTATATTTTAGGTAAATATTTATCAAATGATTAATTTCACGAGCCATCACATAGAAATTCAATTGTTGAACATGCTGTCATGCATGTCGTTTTGTTCTGGTCCATTCGCAACCCATTGTTTTCCAAACTCTGGATCTGCTGGTGGGCTTCAATCAAGTTCCCAAAGGTTGTTAAGGTGCAATATATTTGTTTTTCTTTCTTTCCTTTTTCCACGTGGACTCTTTAGAGAGTAGCTTATTCTTTACAAAATGGATAGCGATTTTTATCTACAAGTGTTGAACATGAATTTTACATTGACTCACAAGTTGCTCCTTTAAGATTTGGCACTCAAGTAAATTTTAGCCATTTGATTAAATTCACAAACTCGACATTTCTGTCATCAAACATTCATCCCTATCACTTTTTATAGTGGATTCACGCTGACTACGACTTTGTTAAGGTATTTAATCAATTATGTATCTGAACTGGACCTAATGCTGTAAGCATCCCAAACAATGTTTTAAATATTTAAAGTTAGGATTGTGTCAGTATGAGGGGAGAGATTTAGTATTAATGCAGCCAATGCCACCAAAGAACTTCTCATTGGCACGATCCCAAGCGTCTCCACATACACGAATAGTAGTTAAATAAGTCGTTTGAATTTGACATATATATCGTTAACCTTTTCAATTCTGGATTAATCATGGTCACTGCTCCATCGAGCTTTTCTGATTGCTTTTAGCATACATAAGGTTAATACACTAAGTCTTATGAGTATAAAAAAAATTATGCAAGGAAAGTAAATACATACACTTGTGACAAGATTAATTTAGGTGGTTTTTTTCTTTTCTAAAATGAAATGTACAAGTATTAACACTGAAAAGTGTACATACGGTAAGAAAGAAAAACATGGAAAACGTCGTTAATTAGAACGCATTAATGCAAGCTCATTCAAGGAAGTGCATTGAAAATATCATAAATATTTGGTGAATGTGCGACGTATTGAATATTTCATAAACATCAGGTGAATGGATGACCTAGTTTTGATGTTGAATTCATTTCAATGGCCAAATGCTTGAGAGTAATATTTCCCAAACTGCTTATTGCCATGGTGTGACAAACTGAAGTTAAAGAATTGATTTACAGTAAAATATACATAACACGCGGAGTAGCGCACAAGGGCTGCTCGATCGGCTTTGTTGGCGACCTGTTTGAGCGTCGTGGTAACATTGTAAGAAGAGCACCTGACGAAAGTGAAAAGCATAGCATATTGCAACGATATTTAACTTTTAATGGCAGGTAGCGCTGGCTAGCTTTGAAGCTCTCTGAACACCCAATGGTGTGGAGTGAACATGTAACAGCTTGTATGATGGATGTATGTTTCTTTTGTTCATGGGGAATTGAATTTAACATTGCAACAGTTGAAAAGTAAAAATATAAATCGATATTTAATAGTACTAATTTGGGGTGGATTTAATATTATGTAGTTGGTGAGGTATTGATTATTTTCATTTTCAATTTGTAGATGTGTTGTTGAGTAATAATCATATATTTTTTCTTTTCTTCATTGGTATCCAATATATTTTGAAGTTTATTATCTGTAATTTATAACCATGGAAATGAACTTTTTTTTCCCTCCCAAAGACAATCAGTTATGCTTCTGTGAAGATATTTGATGTGTGACTATTTATATACAGATAATGGTGAGTGTCCCAAATGCGCAATAACGATGTATACATTACATCTCATTGACTAACAACAGCACTATGGTTACTAGATAAACAGATTTGAAAGATTAATGATAAAACTTAAAAGTTTGCTAAAAAAAGAGACAGGAGGAAAACAAAATGACTGATTAAATGTTTATTTCCTAAAGAGCTTGTACTTCATTAAACTGAAAACTATCCATTCGCATCTATCGATTAAGAAAAGACAATAAGTGTCAATCATCACGTGAAGAGGAGGGGAGGGGGAAAAAAGTGAATGCCTATTGATCGCGGCCATTCATTGTTCCCGCAGTGTTATCTAGTTGGCGTATCAGCCCGGGTAAGTCATCATGAGGATCTTTGTTTGCGATCTCAAAGTTCAACAAAGCTTGCGCTGTCCGGCACGCAAACACATTAATAATGTATGTATAATTTCCCAGCAGATCAGACCAAATGGTATTGCTGTAATCTAGCCTTGATATAAGCCAGAGGGAAAGTGAAAACGGGATCGAGACGCATTTGCGGATCTGCGCACACTTCGCAGCGATCACTAAGAGGGGAGAGGGTTTGGGATTTGGGAGTTTGGAAGGGCGTTGTGGAGAGAGAGGGGTTTTGGTCAAGGTGGGATGGTCAAACAGGGTCGTAGGTCGTCAAAAACCACGATCTCTCGCTTTACCCTCTGAAAATTGAAATCCCACGAGTTAATTGCTGTGAAAAACAATCTTGCCATAGTCTCGATTGTCAATGCGGTGAAATACGGTCGCAGTTATTAGATTTAATGGTGAAATATAGGTTTGACACGGATGGAGGTAGACTAAGAAATATGGCCAGTTGTGGATATCGGAGCGTGGAGAAAAACGTATCCTCTACGTTTGATCGACATTGATTAATTACTCATAATTTATTTCAATTTTCGGCATTTCTTTTTGAGTGCTTATTGTGATTAATTACTGACAGCGTCTTGCGTAATGTTATCACAGTTAATCCCTATCAGGCTAACACAGATTCCAGATCAGTTAGGAGTCATTATCTCTCTTCTGTAGGAACACATGAGTTGACATCCATGGCTTCTATTGGTGTCTGCATTAACTCCTTGACGGTCTTTACTCTGATCTCAACAATACATAGGACTAATCAAGGTTTTTGGAGATAGATGTCGTAACTACCTACTGGTGCCTTTCCAAGATTGGATCCGTTCTTGACGATTTGATACTGTTCGAATATTTTTAAATAATAGTGAAATAATCTATTAACGAATAATAATCAAATATGTCGATTATCATCAAAATGTTCTTAGTGTGGTAGTAAAATATTTGTTATGAATAATAATGAAATATGTCAGTTGTCGTCAAAATTCATTCAGTGTAGTGCATACCGTATGTGACTGGATTTATTCATTTATTTGAAACAAAGAGAAATGTAGACAATGGGAAATGCGTTGTTTTATGTCATCATTAGTATGTATGTACTCGCATCCACCAGGTGACTGGGCTTAAATTGTTCATAATGATAATGATATGCTTATTAATGTACATGTATTTTATTCCATGGCACAGTTGTGAATAAGACCAGTTTTGATTGTGTGGAGTCTGGTAACAAACGTGAATAGGACCAGGTTTGAATCTCTGCAGTGGGGTACCATTTAATAATTGGGGCAAATTGGGATTTTCTACGCGTATTGGTTAAATATCCCTACTGCGACGTAAAGCATTAATACATTCATTCTTGATTTTTAATGATCCAGCAGTTTTTATCTTGCCAACTATAGGTCAATTTAAGGAAGAACGGCATTGCAGGTTCTAGACCCACCATACACAGAGCTCTGGTGTTTTGAAATGCTGAGGAAAATGATGTAAAACTTAACTTTTGTAAGGCAATCAGCCTTTCAAATTGATGTTAGCCTACTTGTATGTCACTTTCCATATATAATCAGACTTAATGTGCAAAAGATTAAATTAGTTGGTTTAATTTTTTTTTTGAGCTACGTATTCTTGAAATTTGATGTAGACATATTGTTATTTTTCATTGATGCAATAACTTGAAGCAAGCTCAGTTCATGTTTCAACAAGATATCGATCATGACATACCGTTGAATGCTCTATACTTTTGAATTGTGAAGAGAAAAAAATATAAACATGTCATTTAGTGCTATATGTTTTGGTGACCTTTTTCAACTCGCATTTTCTTATTTTATCAAATTATTAATAATCCCCATATATGAAATCATACTCATAATTGTTCTATAAGGGTCAGAATTCCCTGCCAGACAATTCCTACCATGTTACCAGGAATAGTTTGCTGATGTACTTACGCCATCATCAGTTACATACCCTAATTCCCCCAGTAGCGCTACTTATGTCGGGAGTTACCTGCCCTTCCCTCCCCCAGGTGTCCGTGCAGGAAGCCTATGGATCAAGGTGGTCAGTCGCGCGCCTCTGGGAGGTCATTTGTACCAGTACTGCTTCAGGGCAGGTCCATCTGTTATAATTAGCACTGGACTTCTGTTCTGGCCATCACCAGCATTATCAAATGATGAGGGTGGTAGACCCCACTGGTCACTGGTCCATTAAATAGCCAACACTTCATCTACCAAATGACCATCCTGATCTATAAGGTTTGAACACTGTGTTTAAGTACACTGTGTAGCATATCCGACGTACTAAGTGCCCCCCAATGCCCAGCATCCAATGACCACCTTTCATGTGTTTGGGAAAATAATTTAAACTTGTGTTTTAGCCTTCTCATTGTGTGGGTTTAATGACAATTAATTTAGGTGGTTTTTTTTTTGCGATTGTCTCAGTCGTCGTGTGTGGGCGAGATATCCCTGCAGCGATGTATATCGACAAATAAAATTAAAAAACCCTGATTGCTTTTGTCTTGAAAAATGTTTTCGCAGAGGTATATATAATGCTGTATTTGTCTATTTAGATTTCCATTGCGTCGCAAGTTTTAAGTATCCTGTTCAACATTGTCTACATAATGGTCGCATTCAAATTGTCTCTACTCTGAATGTCTACGAGACAATTACAAATAAAAGCCTCCCTTATGAATTGTTGATAAGTGCTCTGGAAAACCGATACGGCATGAAATATGTTCTTGGTTAACTTTTGTATCTACAATTGTCTTGCTTTCAAATTATATTCTTCATGCTGTTGGATTTCTGGTTATTCGAAACAGCAGCTGATGTATTAGCTGTTTAAGTCAACCAGAGATTCCATTTATAACAGTGATCGTATTAACAGTGAAAGGGTTAAGTAGTGAGTGTGTTAATCACCCGATAAGTTTGTTAACATGTTAAACATGAGAAATGGGGTATTTATGTTACAAGTGAACGTTATATAGGCTGACCAATACTCCCGAGAGAGTTACTACATTACTTGCCACCTAAACATTGATATAAGATAATTCTTTTGATTCACAGAGTGCTTATCACACATCAAAATAGCTTTTATGTTTTCTCGATAATATCTGTATTTTTAGAACAAATAACTTGACTGCAACATGATAACATCAGTGAAAGCCATCGTCAGCATTGGAGGTTTTCATGAGCCTAAAGTGTAAATTTATTTAAGAGGTTTGGCATGATCAAGAAAATATTGAAAGATGGCAAAGTTAAGAGGCTGTACGTCTTGTCTTTAAACGTGGAAATATTTCTTGCGACTTTATTTACGATATTAAATGTTGGCAATGATCATAAATTTTGAACTTTGCGTCTATTTCGAGTGCATTTAACGGATCCTAATTCGTCTGTGGAAATAGTCTAAGCCAAATGCTTACGAATTATATTGATTTGTGTTGATAGTGAATTTCGACTTATCAATCTCGGCAGCTGCAAGAAAGCACTGTCAATGCTTGTCGTATTCCGGGAAGCTTATTAATCAGCTGTAACTCTGAATAGCATATGATGCAGTATCCATAAGATAATTTAAGAATTTTGTAATTCATCGTGAAAGAACATCAATTTTGCCTTAAGCGAGATGTATAAAACTCTGGGTTAATAACCAGAGCAACGATCTGACGTCTTTGAAGAGAAGGCAATGTTCTTTTGTGGACTTCCAGCAGACTTTGGCATCCTCGTCCCATCTCATCAGCTTCTGCGGAAACGTGTTGCGTTTCTCATACCAGCAGCTGATAATAGCGACTCGTTAAATACTGCTGCCAAGTGAAGGTTTATTGGCCAATCAATACTGCGCTCACAAGTGTCGTCGAAGTATCATTGCTGATTTCAAGACAAGCTCCATTAAAAGCATGCAGGATTCATTGCAAAGCCATCAGATGCTTAAGTCCAAATATCTGCGAGGAACGCGCGTCGGGATCCGAGATGAGCTCGCTCACTCACGCCTGCACACCTCTGAGTCGCGAGTTCCCATTCGGAACATTGATCCTCCGTGTGTAGCTTCCGAGTTCTTTTCCGACTTTTCTTACTCGTCCCAGCCATTGCATTAATGGATTTTCCTTCCCACTGCCTCCCCCTTTCCCTTCCCCCTACCCCTCAACAGTCAACAGAAAATTGTCATAGGGGAACGAATGGGGGTTTGCTCTCGTTTCGCGTGTCGTCCGTTACGTGTGTTTGCGACATCGGCAGTCGCTAGGAAACTGATCTAGAAAGCTGCATGCACAGCCATGCGCTTGCATAAAACCAACATATGCACTTATCCGACATGTTCACACCATTCCCATAATCGCCAGTATGAAAGCTGGCTTCCCCTCGCCATTGTGTCAGAGCAAGACCGTTGACGTTGCAGATAGAATTGCTTCAATTGGTATCACGAGTAGTCGCGATCGGACCGCAGAATTGACTCCATAGAAAGCGGGCATATTTAAAACTCATCTGTATTTAGATTGCGAATTGATCAGGAGCTGTTCAAATATGACTCGCTGGAATAGAGACAATGGCGCAACTCTCCCTACTTTTTCCCTCGATGAGACCTGTTCGTCCCAGATTATAACCACTACGAGCTGAGGATCATATTATATATTTTTTTTCTTCTTATTTAATCTGGAAATGACATTCACGAACAGGGTTATCTGTTTCATTATGCTAAAAATATCCAGTTTTGACAACTCGGTAATTCCAGCGGAATTGGTTGGTGTGTATATTTCTATGTTTCTATTCATATTCCTGTGAGGAGAAATGAACACTACTGGTAACTGGGACAGAAATGTTACAATCTGGTTTGAATAACGTTGGAGCTGGTAAAAATTACTATTTTCACAAAGTACTATCAATAGTGTTATATGTTGTTTTATTGAGCTATGAGTAGTTATTAAGTGAATAGAATGTAGTACATATTATTTTTTTAAATTATTATTATTATTATTATTATATGCAATATTATGGTCATATATAGGTAAAACACAAAATAATTCATTCACCACTTCCTGCAAGTGATCATCGTGTATGGGCGAAAGATTTCCTGCTACGACGTAAAACAACAACTCACTCACTCACTCCTGCGAGTGGATTACTAAACTTGGTTTACAAAGAATTAAAGGCGCAATCTCTTGTTTTACTAGAAGTGACGGTGTTAATTGTTAAAGAGGAAATGCCCAGCAGATCTTCGACCCAGTGGGACTCTGAAGAAGACTTTGTCCCCTTGATCTGCACTTCTCAAAGTGAATGTTGATTTTTCACTGACGTGCCACTTTTGTAATTTTCTTCCAATTTCTAATGCCATATCATAGAGTTTGTCCCTTGATTATAGTATTTAGGAAGGTACGAACCTGTTAATACTCGTTCATCGTGAAATACAGCTTTCCTGGCATGTTTGAATGTGTAAATAAAATTGTATTAATATAATATCAAAATTGTGTTAATTTCCACCATATTTGTCTTTTTCTCATTGATAGAAGATGTCAATCTAACTATAGTCATTCAATGATATATTTTCAGTTAAGGTTATTAATTATAGATAATGAAAGGACATATTCAACATTGTGATTAATATCAATTATTAGAAGTCCACTGCTGCACTGCTTTAGCCAGGTCTTCAATTGGATCATAATGTCTGCGATAATTTGACAATTAGTGCTATCTTACATCCATAGTTTATGACGTGCAGTGTTTTCAGTTAGCAGTGCTCCATGTGGAGCGATTAATCATCATTCCTCGCAATCAACAATCACAATAGCCAAACTATTTAATCGCATCAGCGGTATTCCAATAGCATTGGAGGAATGTTTGCCTTGATCCGCATGCAATCAATACGGACGCCCTGGCATCAATTAGACGGAGAATGTTGGTGTTTGCAAGCTTCTCCAGTTTTACACCGGTCATTTTTATCTGTATCGACGAAACATGCGGAAACCTAGATACGTCACGCGGGCTCTTGCGTGGAAACCGTCGCAGTGTCAAATTTCATCTGGGTGCATTTGAGCGAGGAATATGTAACCGATTTCCATTTCCTGCTCTGCCACTGTGATTTGTGTTCATGCGAACTTCACGGGTTTCGTGTTTCCATATTAAATGCTGGCGTTTCTATTGTGTTGGAGGGCGGCCCGATAATGGGTCGAAAATTAAAATTTGTCGTTGTAGAGAGGATTTATTTAAATTCCATGGTGTTTTTGTATGTCCTGCAGTGTTTGCTGGTGGTTCCACTTACAGTGATTGTGAAAATGATGTAAAAACCGTTTTATCGATATTCATAAGCAGGATTTTAAAATCATAAAAAAAGGTTGACAATATTCAGTGTTTATGTTAGGAATTTTTACTCCAAAAAACTCGTTCACATTTTATAACATTTGTCATTGGGAAAATAAAAATTTCAGTTTAATAATCATTGGAGAGGATTTTGAAATTCTGTTTTTATTCGCTGTTGATGTATTGAACTTGAGTTTGTCAGATTATGCAGCAACCTCTGTTGACCATAAACAAGATGACGTCAATGTTCTTGACATCAACAGTTTTTGTTTGACTTTGATTAAATTTTGCAGACATTCTGTGTGTGAACTATTTTTTATGATTTTGAATTTGAGACCAAAAATCTGCAATGTTGCCATTTTGAAAAAAACCCACCTTATAATAATTTTTAAATAAAAGTTGAATAATTTGAAATGTATGCTGTAGGACCAAGCTTAAAATTTTTTTTTTTTGTATTTTATATTTAATCACAGAATACATTAAAAACCATTACAGTCGATTAGCATGGGATATATGAATTGTCAATGAAGCAGCATAAAATGCACGTTGTAATATAATATATTCTATGAAAGCTATTAAAATACGGAAATTCAGTGAAGCATGATACAACTACATCTTTTAACTAGTAAACCTGTATCTAGATTAGCATGTTCTAATTTGATAACTGTGTCAGTTGAATAAAACAATTTATTTTTATATGGAATTGCATATTCAGTTTTCCTTTTTATTAACTGTTCAGCTATCCCAATGCTTAGTAAGTAATAATATCATTTTAATCTATTTTTTTTCTCTCTCTCTCTATAATACCTTTTGTTAGTTTATTTAAGCATTATGATATATTCTGATTGTAGAATCAGCTGAATTAATAACTATCAATGAATCATTTCCAAATTTGATATACGGTAACATTACTATTTAAAAAGAACATTTATTGCTTAGGGAAATATATTCCTAAACTCGATTTAACCATTCTTTGAATAACTAACTGTCATACCTTTATATCTCTATTATAATTTCTGGTCGTAGAATATCGGTTAAATTCTCTAACTCCTCGCAAAAGCTCTTTGTCATTCAAATGGACCCGTCATTTACCATCGATCTGGCAGGGGATGGAATAAGTGTTAAACGTAATCACCGAAAAAAATACGTCCAACAGATAGCGTCAATATCGAGTCCAGTACATCGAAATCATGCCTGTGCAATAAAATATTACATTTTCATACAATGGGCCTGTAATATGGTTGGGAGATTACGAAATGGATTGGAATGAATGCAGACAGGCACGTGTCCAAATGGACGTGGTTTCTGTATTGATCTCCGTGGAAATAATCAAAATATTAATACACTACATGTCATTGGTGTGTGACGACGGCGGTAGCGAAATGTGGCGAAATCTGTGACACCTGAGCACAGTACCCGAGATGTGAGCAATATCAGATTGACAATTCCCTGTCAATCTCGCTAAGTGGAATTGATGTTAGGATAGGGATGTCTAAATGGAACATATTTTTCAGCAAGGTGGGGAAATTTTGGAGCAAGGTGGAATATTGACAATATGGGGAAAAGGAGGAAATGATGTTGAAATTGGGAGTGAAGTTGGTTTGGATGTGTACCATTATGTAATCAATCGAGTTTTAAAGAATGTGAATTGATTTATGGATTCTTGCAATTATGGTTATATGAGCATTTGGCCATGTTTGTATTGTATGCATAAATCTTTGTGAAAGTACAGTAATTGATGTTGGAGAATGTCACGGAAGTATGTCCTGTTTTTCCCAAATGCTTAAGATGGAATTGTATCCAATTTTCGTATTGAAATGTTTCGAATTGTAATGCAACATTTTCAATTTCATCTGCAACTTGAACATATTTTGAACTCCATTTAAAATCTTGTGCTTGGTATTTTGCCACTTCTGAGTGATGTCTGCGGATGATGAGTGATCTTGTGCCGGCGACGTTTTGAAAATGAAATGAAATAGTTTGGTGCAGTCATACAGAGCAGATTGGATATAGATCTTGGTTCTGATGGCGGTATCAATCGGCTCCTGTCAATTTCCGGCCGCAGCTAATTAAGCTTTTTGGGTGTCCTCGGGACGTGAAGATTCACGGTTACTTACATGACGTGTATATACATAAACAGATTTATCCATCAACGTTTCGCTAGTCGTAATCAAAGTGGTCATTGATGGTGCCCGTTTTTCATGCACGTCAGATTCGTGAATGAGTCGGCGGATTGTCTGTCGAGCAGGGCGAAGATGTCTGTGATGTTGGCTGGTGGTAATGATAAATCTACTCTCTCTCCCTCCCCCTCTCGCTCCCCCCACTGTCTTGTCTGGGCCAGACTTGATAATCCAGGGGCTGGTCTTGAGAAGTCTTTGACCACCGGTCACTCACAGGGGGCTTCCAACATCCAGTATCAGATGAGTCTGCGATCTGGCCACCGGTGAAGACCTGACGAGCACATTCCTCAGAAGGACCTCAGCGCTGTGAGAGTCGTAACCATGTTAACCGTTAACACAGTGTTAGAAATTCAGAAAATAGTATGAGGGTCATTCTCCTTAGGCCCAATGTTAATGGTGGTCAAATCTGCAATTTTCAGGAGGTCCCATAGATACCTTTAACATTGCATATTTTCAAATGACCACCAGAACCAACTCTCATAGAGAGCTCTGTGGAACAGGACTCTGGCCTTGAAGCATTTGTTCTCGGTATTTTGTCTCAGATTCCTATCTATTACTTATGGCACAGTTTCAAATTGCATGGCAGCGTTATCAATAGAACCGTACCTAGAGTTGCAGTGATGTAGGGGAAACCATTCCTCTGGTATCATTTTAATGCTTTCATTTCCTCTTTGACCTATTTGTTTTCCTTCTATTTCGATAGTTACTCAAAAACGCACTAGAATAGTCCCTTCTTGATCACCCAGATCAATCATTATTCAACTGATGTTCTTGGCCAGCATATGCAACTTGTTAGGCACGAAATCGTCATCACATACTCTGCCTGAAAAGTAAATTTAATGTTTAATTTGCGTTATTATCGAAATGTCAAACAGACGAATTGATTTTCATTTTATGATAAAAAGAGAGAAGAGAGAAACATCAAAAGACTGCTGTGCTTTTATCTATGTGAACATGCCGAAAACCATAACCTGAAAGTAAAGACATTAAAAATGTAGCGAGACTGTTGTATTGGCATTGCCTGGTACGGACCTGTTCCTTTGCTGTCTCTGTAGGAGGCGATATTATCAATAATTCTATATCTGTTGTGTCCCGTGTCCAATGGTGTACGGCCTGTACGATCCAAGCACACCAAAACGGGGCCGGTCCCAAAGGACTTGTAAGTTCCTGCAACCTATCAAATATGAATTTGACTTGCACAACAGGCGACGCCAGCGGCTAGCGTTCCGCCAGAGACGGCAAACATGGCAAGGGAGGCCACTCTAAAAAAGAAAGAAAAATTAATGTCCATTGGGGGAAATATTTCAAATTTATTGCCCGAGTTTCAGCTTTGTTCAATGCGTCACTGGGCCGATATGTGCTCACATTTCCTCGCCTGTGTCGCACTACGATGTGTACGTATGGCTAGTGAGAGTGTAGATGGGTCTTTAATACATAAGGACTTTCTTTGGCATTTATTATAAATTATACATGTTAAAAATCTAGTAACTTAGGAATCATGACAATGGTAGTTGGAATTGGAATGATCTTACTGTTTCTATGTCATTGGTTTGTCAGTACGAGTCGGTGCTCGAAGGTTTACTGCAACATTCAGCGCTACAGATGTTGTGGGTTTCCTCCTGCACTAACACTGACAAGCCGTGATATAAGTGAAAGGATCCCAATTCAAAATTATTATTTTTAAAGGAAGTTGATTGAATGGAATAAACAAGTAGAGATGGAAATAGACAAATAGGATGGAATAAACAAGTAGGTGGCATGATTCCCAATGCAATTGCGGCACACAGCGCAAATTTCCATTTGTCTGGATATCTTGTTATGTTATCACCTGTTGCGAAAACAACAGTTCCTTTGCTGTCTGCTACAGGTGTCTGTCTGTCTGCGCTGGAGAGAGTGTGTCTTAGAGATCCGCTCCTTGTAACATTATCGTCGCAAATGGGTGAAAGATTCCCACCGCGACATTAAACTCCATATTCACTCACTCACTCTGTACCATTACAAGATACCACATAGCTCACAATAAACTGAAAGATTATATTTATTGTTGTTATTTGAAATTTTTATAAAAGTAATCCGGTTCATGTTTGATGTACAACAGTGAAACATTTCATAACTGACAGTGAGTAATGATCCGAAGCTTACTTGTGAATTGAGAAATGCGTAAGCGTATACATTTTGATGGATTAAAATCGTCCATATTCATCGCAAATTTCATATTTGATGGATGTATCAAGACTTTTTATTGCAATACAGTTAAAAGATTCCCCTTTAATGTAATGATATAAATTAGTATAACTGGTTATGAAACATTTCCAGACTCCTAAATATACTGACCAGCCTTTTAAACTGCTTCAATCAATTTTATAAGTAGCCCAAGGGAGAAAGATAATGTCTTCAGCAATTTCACCCATTAACGTTATTGCATTAATGTATCAATAAGTTACGTTATCATGGTAATTATGGCGAATCGTCGCATTGGCCAGAAGCCTCTACTCGTCCAGATCGCAGGATGGATGGCACGATGAGTCGTAACTGCCAGAAGCAGTGTCCTTCCCCCCTCTCTCGCTCTCCCCTACCCCCTCAGATCGCGAGGGATGGCACGGTCCTTCCATCTGTTTGCCAGAGCGGAGGGGCCTAGAGGCATAATCACCAGAAAGGTGTTGATGGTTTGTCATTATGTCCCGGACAATGGGCAACGACTTCCCTGTTGCTTGGCTGGCTTCCTAGGACCTGTAATATTTATGTGATGTAATTGAAACCTCTCTCGAGGCCAGGTGATCTAATACCATAAATGAGAATGAAATATCAATGGGTTCTTAATCTGCTGCAGTGAGGAGCCTTACGATTCTGCGCTGCGCTAGTGGCCGGGAGAGGAGGGTGGGGGGAGGAAGGGCATCGGAGCCTACAACAGCGTCGGATAATGGTTACAAATATGCGTTAGTAATCAATTTCCGCAATTTTCCCCGTAATTGACAGGTCTGGGAGTCGAGATGTAAATAATAGTCCTAACTTATAGAACAATCGCTACATACATAATGAATTTTGATGAGCTTATGAAACCAATGCTTTCAGAGAAATTCTTCAGAAACGTGTGAATGCCTTTTGTTACGCTTATGCATTGTGCTGCGACTAATTTATATATGGTAATTATCGTATATTATGCTATTTATTATGAGGCATAGAGTCGACATGCTGCTAAATTTCCACCCTGAATATTCCCAGCTTTTGAGCGGCATATAAATTGCGTATGTTATTTCCTATTCGGAGAGCTGCCAACTCGTCATACAATCCAACATATAATGCTGTTTTGAACGCGGTTATGGGGAAATCCAGCGTAATTGCTTCTCAATAGATAATGTTGTCAAAACACTTAGACAGAAGGACAGTTACATTTCAGGTTTGCATTTGTCGCGAATGTTTTCCCCGAGCTGATGTTTCGGAATCCTATTGTAATGAGTCTAACGTACCATGACAAGTTAGACGTGTGTCAGGATTACTATCATCTTCCTGCCAAAGGCGATTTCCAACATTTCTTTTTTTTCTTTCTCGGCTTCTTTCTGTGCATTAATATTTGATGTCATTTCCCGAGAAGTTTCCACCGAGTATGGAAGTTGTCACTCCAATGCTTCCGATATCCGTGAGCCGACACACTTCGACAAACTTTACATATGTCGAAAACACGATCAGAGTTTTGCAGGATTTTCGAGTTAGAATTATATTCATCCTATTATCCTCTTATATGAATTTGCATTTGTTACATTCATTTGCGGGAAGAAATTGGGAATTGGATTTTGCCGTGTCTCTGCTTGTTATAACGGTAATTCATATTGTGCGTGCGTATCCGGTTTTGAGCGCAGAGCGGTGCGGAAAGTGCCTATAAAGCTGTTTGGCTGATCATTGTTTTAAGTATTGATCCTCAATATTTGCCGAATCGAGTTAATCACTTCTCTCCCCGAGTCGCACACGGCAGTATATAAAATATGTTTGGAGAAGGACATGCTTTGTGAAAAAGACAACTGTTTGACAGACAGAACCAGGTGATTGGCATCTGTCAAAATAGATTCAATATTCCGTGTGCGTTCTTCTCTCCCTTCTCGATCATCAGACCCGCGTAGTTGCACTGGGCTTTGGCTGTGGCCCCGCGTTGCTTGGAGGCAATTCTCTCGAGAAATTACGCTATGGATTGGCAAAAACTCCCGATGCATAGCATGATATGTAACTGTCAAAGTACACTGCAATATTTCCCTCTCCAGTTTCTGCCGTTGTCATCGGGTCACTTTTCATGTCGGATGCGCCTGTGTTTATGGTACTGCGCACGTTTTGTTTGGTTTTATGTGTGAAGTTTTGTTGTGATGAATAGAATAATACGAGACGGAAATATGTTTTATTCATCTTTGTTTATCTTTATTTATTGTGGAGTATTTTAATTATTTATTTTTTTGAGTGTCTTTTGAAAATTGTTTTGAAAGCACTGCAGCTGTTACCGCAATGTTATTGTTGGTAATTATGTCATTTTGTTTTTACTGGTATGCTAATTATTTCAGTCCATATTTTTATGATCATATGTGGTATTATTTTGACATCTATTTATGTTTTTGTGTTCATGCATGGTGTTGTTTTGACACAATTTCCTTGCCCGATTATGCTAACAATACATCCATCGATCATAACAGTAACTATATTGCATTCTTGATCATACATATGAAATCTACTTCGGCATCTGTCTATGCACACATTAATAACTAATTCATGCAGGTTTGTTCCCGATATAGCTGTTATTTCCCCTCAGATCCGATAAACTCTGACCTGTCTGCCTTTTGTTGTGCTTCATTACAGGAATTCAGGGAAATGTATATCGATATTGTCCAGTGCATATTACCTTATACGTGTTATGTTAGCCATAATTAATGATATTGACTAATTTGATTGATGTCCATTGTGAGGCCTTAGTACATTCCGACTAATTGGCGAGCTGGAAAGATTGAATTGGTACAAATGTATACACTCGTTTGCTGTCCCCGACCGCTTGATTTATGTATCCTCATTAAATTTTTATCGGTGAATATTTGCGATTGGAATTCGACTGATTGCAGTTGATCCCAAGGTGTTTTGTCTATATTTTAATTATATTTTGGGGTTATATTTTATTTTATTATTTTTATTTTTATGTTTTTGTATATATTATTTTGTTCATTTATTATTTTATTTTATTTAAAACATATTTTTTTAAATTAATTTTTATTTTTTATTTATAATTATTGTTTACCCCTTTAGTCATTCCTGTGGAATTCTGCCCGTCCGTAGTATCGCAGGCATGTGTCTATTTACGTAGATGCGTGCCAGGGTTTGTTGCCCTGTACTGGGGACAACATTAGGGCAAGGCGTGCTGGCGATTTGCACGAGTGGCAGCCACTCGGTCTACGCTCTCATTGATGGATCACTTTGCGCTATTAAATTATGACTTATTACCAGTTGCTGCAGCAGATTAATCAGCAATCATGTGGGGCTTTTGCTATGTGCTTAGGCCAGATTTCTCAATATCTTAACACAAAGGGTGGCCCAAGCTTAACTTGACAAGAAAATTGTGTGCAGATAATCAATCGGCGCTTATTAAAGCATCGGATAGTTGAGCTCATGCTAAGCCTATCATCGGTTGTATTTACATATGTTTGCGACGGCAGATTAATGAGAGAGTTTTCCGAGGGACGGCATCCTTTGGTTGTGTCGGTAAAACAAATTGATCAGACTTGTTCGGATGTCACAATGCAGCATCATCATCATTAACTTCCGTCTCCGGATTTTCTCTACGGAATTATAAATATTTGCACTGTATGAGGTACCTTGACTATTGCGGGAAAATGTAGGGTTTTCGTCTTCAGTTTTGGTACTGTTACTAGGGAATGGGGATGCATCCAAGAGCAGTGTCTGTGCATATTGCAGCAGGGAGATGGTTAATGTTAACTTATACCCTTCCAGGCTCAATTAATTACAATTGCTGTTCTACAGGGCATCTCTGGTTGAAGTCAGTTTGGAGAGAGTTAAAACATTCTTCCTTCTCTCTCTCTTTATCTCTCGCTCTCTCTCTATCTCTCTATCTATCTATCTCTATCTATCTATCTCTATCTCTCTCTCTCTCTTCTCTCTCTCTCTTTTCTCTCTCTCTCTCTCTCTCTCTCTCTCTCTCATGGCTGTGGTATTACTATCTCAAGCATACCAATTTCCAGCAGCTGTTTTCAGTTTAAAGCAATTTCTGCCATTAACCGTAGGAGAAGATCAAGTAGCATTTTCAGAAAATTGACCAAAATCAGAGAATGTAAAAAATATTGGTTCATTGTTTTGTAGGATTCTAGATTGCATTGTCCAGTGTTGCATCTTCAGTTCAAGAACATAGACTTGTCTGTTCCTTCAAATTAATATCGATTGAAATTTCATAATAAGATAGGTGGAGAATTTTTTTTGTTGTAGAAGAACGAAAACCAGTATAGGTTAGAATGATTCTCCAAGTTGAAGAAACACATTTCAATTATAGAAATGTGACAACTAGTAGAAATAATAGGAAGTAAGATGAAGGCTGAGGATTTTATTCCCCGTAGGATTTCGATATCTGAACTTTTCTTCCCATTCTGAAGTGTAAGTTCTTGACAGATAATTATATTCCTGTTTGTGTGATGATTTGTCCCTTCTTTTTTTCCTCCTTTTTTTTTTCAATCAAGTTAAAAAAAAATTAAATTGGAAAATTACAGTTAAAGAAGGTTCTCTCAGTGGAATAAGTATCGACTTTAGAAAGTTGAATAAATGCGGGAAATGATATGTATCCTTGATACAACAATAGGATGAGATTATTCAATATCATTAATGTTATTTTCACCTAAAAAATCTTTTTAATACCATTCTAAAGAGTCACTCTACTTTTGACTGTTACAAAGGCCACTGACCTTTCGAAATACTTTCTACCACTTAAAAAATGCAAAAAAGTTGAGTAAAACGTGTTTTTTGGAGGGTCATATTTTTTTTTAACATAGATGGAAAATGAAGCTTTGATAATTGAAAAGAAAGCTTTCATCTTTGCAAGTTAGCCAGTTCATAAACAGGGATTCTTCAATACTAATCTGGGATTCAATACATGGAAGTGGCTGGTTTTTTTTCTTCCCCATACTTGATTCACATCCATATGCAAGTGACAGTAGCATGCTAGAACTAGCTTCAGTTTTGCACCTCCAGGCTTAAAATAATAATTCAGATTTCAAAATAAAAATTCAGATTTCCCTGTTTATGTTGTGTTATATTTGCATTTGAACATGCCCAGTGTCGACGCAAGTCATTTGCAAATCAACACCTGTCTTGACAAGCAACTTACGCTGATTTCATTCTCGGCCACCTGTCAAGTGAAATGCCTCTGGTGTTGCCAGCTGAAATGCTGCATAGATTTCAGCTTGTCGATTTCATTTCTCTGTCGGCAATGTTTCTTTCTCGTTGTGCGACGGAAAGCTACGTATTTATGCATTCTGCCTTGGGGAGTTGAAATTTTGAACGAGAAATTGAATTGACAGGATATTTTTTAACATGGTAAAAGTGAATGAATGATTACGGTATTGTGTATGTTCCTTGACTAGTTTCGCATAATAATTTCAACCATATGTTCACATTTCCACCCGAACACATTTACATATTTATCATGAATTCAAAGACCACTATCAGTCAATCTCAGAAATATCTTAATAATTTCATTTTCATGTACTTCTCGTTTTGGTCAAAATGCCGATATGACCACATGAAAGTAAAAAGCATTCTGTTTGGCAACTTCAATGTAATTAACTAGTCATTGTGATATACAGGCTCCTACATTACTGGATTAAATAGGCTGGGTGGGTGGCATTTTTTTAAACAACATCTCGGTAGAATTGAAGTACGTATTGATATCCATGATTGCGTTTATCTACTTCGTACTATTCAGGTCTGTATTTGACGTCAAAAGGGACCACTGGTTACTGTTGTCTGTCATGGAGCACAGTAGTTGGCTATACGCATGTCTTCAATATGCCCACCTAATCCCACTGCAATGAAGAAGCCATACCATGTTGATCAGCTATGTAGACAGAATGGTATGATTGCCGATTTGCTATGGTTTTAAAATGGAGGGGAAAAAATATGGTGGATACTTGTACATGCAAATTCCTTGTTTCATGCATTTTATGCAGTCGATCAATATTTCTACCTCATTGAGGGAAATTTTATGTAAATAACTATTATAAACTGTGTTGTCTTTGTTGCCAAGAACATCTGTATATTTGAAAGATGATGATTTGTTTCTAAGAAGGAAACTGTCACTGACGCATCGTTCACATTCTGTGAGAGTGTGACGTCTTGCTGATATGTCCCCGAGTTAAGAATTAAATTATATACGTAAATAGAATTATTAGAGTTTGTGGGATAGTATGTCAGGAATTTGAGTGGCGGCACTTGTGTCGACCTATATGGAAACTGTGTTAATGTGGCATCAATATTAGATGAGTTGACCTGTACGAGGAGTTGTAAAGTCATTTTGTATGGAATGGTATCATAGAAATGACGATTGCATGGAGCCCTCGGGACCCCCGTGAATGCCTGTGTATTTCTGGTACTTTCATAATGGTTTATGTCTTGAAGCACATGCTTCATGCATTGTGAACCCGGGGGAAGACTCCTCCCTCCCTACGACTTGGAGGGGGGGAAAGAAAGCCGGCGAGGCAGTTCTCAGCACCGAGCTTGTGAATGGGAGATTGATTCACCGGCATTCATTCAACGCATCACTCACTCACTTGGTACACATTAATGCCACCAATGTAAAATAAAGCTGTGATCAATGAGAGTATCTTTCATTCCATTTCCACCAGATCTCAACACAATAGTTCCGGCATTGCGCCAAGAACACCCTATCACGCATCGCCATGTGGTGGATCGTTTTCATCCAAGAAGACCACCACCACCGCCTGCCTACCCTCCAGGCCGGAGATGGACCAGCCCGGAACAATGGGTTCCAAGTTCATCCTCTTCTTTCCGTCTCCATCCCATCCCTCTCCCTCGGATCCACCCAGCCCCTCCCACGTGTCCGACATTGCCCTACCCCCAGCGCCCTGACACGTTTTCCCCCCACCCCCCTCACTCACCCACCCATCACTGAACTCCTCCCGAACAGCATCAGTTCAGCATCAAAGAGGAAAAGACTTAGGTATTAATAATGTATGCTCCCAATTTGCATTCTGGCTCGATCCATCAGCGCTGGTTTGGCGCTTCTCCAGCGCACTGGTCCGTTGTTGCATCTGCCAATAAGCCGCTGGAACAGGCCGATGTGGCTGTCACCTCCCGGGGGACTCGCACAAACCATTAATGAGAGCTGGGTGGAAACGATGATTGCTGTGAAAGCAACGTGCAATCAACTAGTAGAACTGCCAGGCCAATCGTATTCTGTTCATTGCTCTCTTTCCTCTATTGATGGTGGTAGCTAGCATCAGTTCTCCTCCTCCTCCTCCACCACTCGGCGCCGTGTCTGTATGCTCCGTGCTAAATAATTTATGTATTTTCATATTGGAGTATCGGATCCCTGCTCCTCGCCTGTTTCTCTGGTCAGTGTAGTCCGTAGTCCCGGATCAGTGCTTCTGACACCAGTGAGGCTACCTGAGCCCACGTACCTCCAATCCCCAATGCTTATGGAAACTGCTACACAAACACCGCCGGTAAGCCGCTTCCATACTTCTTTGCACCCCTTGGTTTTTTCTCTCTAGATCTCTTCTTATATTTCTTGAATCTTATAAATCTTCTTGGCACCCTTTTTTTGTACCTCCCCCCCCCCCCTCCTTATCCTTTTTCAAATGACACCCCCCTCCCTCCCTCCCTCTTCCCCATATATCTCCCAGGTTAACAGTTACATGCCTGTTTAATTTCTTCTTCCATGTCAGTTGATACAGGAGCAGCACGTGGTTAGTGTTTCCCCTGTCTTGCCATGTATTGTTCAAGCTTGATGAGTTGTATAACGGCAGTTTGACCTACGTGTTTTTATTTTATTTATGCTGGTGTCTTGCGTAAATCTCATTTCAACACCTGCCGTGAAATTTATCCACCCTGTTGTTGCGGAACCCTGTGCGACACGGGGCAGCGTGCCCTATGCGTACAGTCGGTCTCGAGTCTCGTCGAAGAGGGGGGGAAAAGGATGAATGGCCGAGTATATCTGCCTATTGATACTCGCAAACAGCTTGTCGGCTTTCTCAGCCTAAAGAGGAAACTTGAATAGGCTTTTGTGGCGCGTTTATCGTCACACATGATTGACGATCAAAGACAGTTGCTCGGTTCTGAATGCCTTTTCGCTTGTTGAATCACAATTCGCTGTAATTGAATCTAATAATTTCCCTTTCTCTTCGAGTGCAGGCTTGATCGTCCCAGTCGATTGACACCGCTTTCTAAGGACAAGTCTTATTACGGGGAAAATAACGGCACTCGAGACCGCTTTAAAGCCGGCATATTTATGTCCAGGAATGTCTGCCTGATAACCTACACTGAACAGAGTTCAGACCTGTTGCTGCAGTGTGATTGAGGCTCAGATTTCACTTGTCAAGGCCCTGTATTGTAACCCGAGTTGTCTCCTTTCACTAGCAGGGTTATTAGAGTAAAAGATTTCCAGAATACTTCTGTGTAGATGTACATGATTAACAACTCTGGTTAATACATGATATATGGCAATGAACTGGCGAGCATGAACATATTTAATCATACAGGTATATGTTTTCTAACCTGTAAAAAAACAACTACCAGGCATAGCATTTTATGATAAGCATCGGTTTACTGTGTATTGTATTTCATACATGCTTGGAAAATGAATAATTAATGATCTGTAAATGAAAGACCATTGCAAACTAACAAACTCTGCCCTTTAAAAAACCCAAAACAGTTTATCTTTTTGTAGTTATTTTATATTTTGTGAATAATGAATATAATTATAGACAAAAAAAACAAAACAATAGTTGTTGTAAGAGTGGACTAGAATCAAGGGAGACCAAAGTGGCTTTCACTCCTCCATTGAATGTTTGATCTCTTTTGTTCGTATCGGTTTATATTAAATTATACATCTTTTTTCTCCGTAATTGGAAAAGGATTGAAAAATCAATAAACACTTAGATTACATCTTTGTTTACAAATTGAATGATCTCCTTGGCCATTAGAAAATTTCTTTTAACCCACAGATTTAATACACATCAACTAGAAACGAGAACTAGTCTCCTTTGTTCGTAATTTATTAATTTATATACATACATGTTATCATTGTGTTGGATGAGTGCACGGTGACCTAACCCCAGATTTATTATTCTGGAGTATTCTGGAGTATTGTCTGGCTTATTGTGTTCGATGACATTTTGTATTGTAACGAAGTACGAATGGAATTGTTTGGAAGCGGACGTCCTCGAACAGGGGATGTTCGATATCGTTTGACAATACCACCATCACCTGACCTTTACAGATATGTAGCATTTTATTGATAGCCCAGTGACAAGATAGCATCGATATTCTAACATGTTTCCAGTAGGAACGGATTCGAAAATTGCGGGTCCGTATATTGATGGAATGTCCTGGTCTTTTGTTGACTTTGGTATTGGCCTCTGCACCGTGTACCAGGATGTATGGACATGTGTGCATGTGGCTCGGTGCTCGGGTATTGGAATTTGTGGAAGACGTGGTCGTGTCGCTTGTTGCCGTTCACGCAGCTGCACTCGAAATTATTCCCCACAATTAAGAGAGGAAATTCGAAGCTGTTCGAATTGTGCGTGATTGCCTGGGTCTGATTGGGGAGCAAATGTTGAATGTTTGCGTACGAAGCGCGAGCGAGCGACGACATTCGGTACCGCGGCCGTTGTTTATCCTCCGATCATCTCGCCATCGGTAATTGGACAAATTCCGTTGCATCACCGTGGAACTCGGGAGTCATCAGGCGATTATTTGTCGCTTGTCGAGTGCGATTATGCGAAACAAGGGTTCCTTATGAAATATTCACCGTCTAGAGCGGGTCTCGGTTCATCAAGGGGAGGAGAGCTTGCATTGCAGTGCCACTAATTGAATTCTCTCTAGCTTGCAGAGAGGAAAGCTTAATGAAAACATCAATACGGTCTGCTTGGACGGTTCGGCGCGATGTCGTATCCTCACTTGTTAACTGGTGCAATGTAATGCAACCCCTTTTAAAAGTCCGATTTCGAATTTCCTGCAAATTTTCCTTCCAAACTAGAAGCAGGTAACACAATTTCCTCCTTTCTGGGCGCCCCTCTGATTGTTGTTACAAGCAGACGGAACTCATTGATTTTTTTTTTGTATTCCTTTCCCCCCGTATCTCCACTTTCGAGTTAATGCATCTCTGATTAAACTATCTCCAAGTTGGGGAAAATTGGGCTGATTCCTCAACCACAATTGAGATGAGCTTTTTCGTACTGATGGGGTTTATTTTGAGCAGATGCTTCAGTTGCCCAATGAGTAGTCCCACGTGGCTAATCACGAGAGGTAACCGTGGAAACGAGCATGTCCAGTCGGTCCAAACGAGGACGCACGTGAGACATGTGAACCGTAACATGTGGCGCCAGAATGATGGAGGAGTTGTTCATGGCAGCAACGGACACACGAATGAACGGATACTAGAACGGATGGTCACTTGAATGGACGGACATTTGAATGAACAGATTCTTGACCATGAATGAACATCTGTTTAATGAACACAATATCGAGTGAATGAACATATTGCTCTTTTCATTTGTTGCATTCATGAATAGGAGACCAGGGATTATTAAAAAAAGAACTTTTTAGACATTAACCTTTGAATATTCTAAAAAGCGGTGAATGTTTACGACTCCTATTATTTTGGAGTCATGAAGTACATAAACTTTTTCTTGAAATACATGTGCATTCTAGGTTAATTACAGTTCATTGGTGTTTGAAATATTATAGCATCAAACATATATACCTTGGGTGAGATTCAATCTAAGAGTTCATTTCCTCCTGCCACTTTTTTTAATCAACTTTTTTTTCCAAACCCTCGAGCAATTCTTAAACAAGTACCGACTGTTTTGAAGAAACAAGCCTTGCTGTCTCATTACAGTGTTAATGAGCATAACTTACTTTAGCGCTGAACTCGACTGTCACTTGCCTCGTATGTTTTCTCAACCGTCTAACCTGTCATATTTGTGTCTATAACGTTTGGAATATGATGAACTGTAGAGTGGCAATGCAGTTATCATCCATGGTCTTGTCAGTTCCAGCCGGTTCTCAATATTCAGACCTACAAATGTTGTGGGTTTCATCCTGCCCTAAATTGACAAGTCGTGATATTAGTGAAAAATTCTAGAAAGCGACTCTTAACCAGCAATTAAAAAATAAATGAATAAGTTGAATATGATGAACAGGGTACGTACTATTTGCACCCATAACTATGCATGTCCATTAACAACTTACCAATGCAACCATCCAGATGTGTCCATTACCAAACAGCCAATACAGCCATGTAAACATGTCCATTACCAAACAGCCGATACGAACCATAAACAGCCAATTACACCATCTCTACATGCCCAGTACAGAACAGACAATGCAGACCATTTCTATATTTCCATTACCATTAAGCCACTAATCCAATAGTCCTTGCCAGTCAGCCAACGCTACCATGCATCTCTACATGTGTCCATTATAAAACGGCCAATAGTAGTTCTATGTCAAACAGTCCAACCGTACAGCCATCTCTACACGTCTATTGCTTTAGGCCAGCAGAGACTGTACCGTAAGTCTTATGTATTCTTGCTGTGACGTAAAGCACCGATTCAATCAAATAAAATAAACATCAAAATTAGTCATCATATACATGGAGTACATCAGCAAATAGGACTGAAATTATTATTATTATTATTATTATTATTATTATTATTATTTTTATTTTTAATATATTTCGTGTTTGAGTTAGAATCTTCCCTCTTGTGATTTGCCATCTTCTGTAGGAAGTTCATCCATGCATAAGGAAAACCAAATTAGTCTTCAGCAAATAGCACTGAAAATGTTAATGTTTTAGTTGGAATCTTCACTCTTTTTAGAGCTCCACCATCTTCTGTAGACAGTTCATCCATACATAAGGCAGATCAAATTAGTCATCGTATATACATGGAGTACAGTTGTATCACCCCGACTCGTGGCCTGGCTCGTGGGTCTGGCACCGACACCTGCTTGTTGCTGGTTCTCCCACTGCCGTAAGCAGATCATCCACATGATCACTCAAAGACTGCCAGGGTAATTGTGTGAAGCTTTATAAGCTCAACTCGTCCACTCGGGCTCCAGCCATAGCTACATCTGCAGACACTGCCACGCTATTTCCCCCCATGTCTGTATCCTATTTACTTGTAATGTGTGTTGTGTGTGATGTGGTGTGGTATAACATACATCACATATTGGTGAAAGATTCCTAGTGTATAGTGTGGTGTGGTGTCGGCTTCCTACCCAACTACATCTGCAGACAATGTGAAGCTATTTTTCCATGTCTGTATCCTATTTACTTGTAATGTGTGTTGTGTGTGATGTGGTGTGGTATAACATACATCACATATGGGTGAAAGATTCCTAATGTATAGTTTGATGTGGTGTCAACTTGGCTTGCTACCCAACTACATCTGCAGACACTGTGAAGCTATTTTTCCATGTGTCTGTATCCTATTTATAATTGTAATGTGTGGTTGATGTGTTGTGTGGTGTATTGTGTTTGGTGGTGTGTGGTGTGATGTGGTGTGTGATGTGGTGTAGTGTGCTTGTGTGCTGTGATGGTGCAGTGTGGTGTGATGTGGGCATGGTTGGTGTGGTTATGTACTATAACATACAATGTCATATATGGGTGAAACATTCCCACTTTGTGATGTGGGTATCATGTGGTGTGTGTACTATAATGTACATCGTTGCGTATGGATGAAAGATTCCTACTGAGTGGTGTGGTATGGTATGGTATGGTATGGTATGAGATGGTATGGTATGGGTATGGAATGATATGGGAGGGGATGGTGTGGTATGGTGTGTACTATAATGTACATTGTCACATATGAGTGAAAGATTCCCGCTGTGATGTAAAACATCAACTCACTTTAGCATACCATTATTCAGCTATCGTCATGCAATATTCCCACCGCGACGTTAAACATTAATTCAATCAATCAATCAATCATGCAAACAAAATGTCTTTGCATTGATGTTGTTTTGGTTTTTTTCGTGGAAATTCTTTTATATGCAATTTATTAGGAAGTGCAACAGCTGTTTTACAACCTGTCTGACTCATTTCGATGCACTGGTGATGTAATGTAGTCTTTATGTAGATACATGATGTTGTAATCTGGTCTTTATGTTGATGTCTGATGCTGTAAGCTAGTCTTTATTGTAATGCCCAACGTAACCTAGTCTTTACATGTTTGATGACCTACCAGAGATTACTGCCCATTGAGAGTTGACTTGGAGGAATCAAATGTCTCCGGTGGAAAAAAAACGGGAAAAAATTAGACCAATAAAAACATAAATAGCAACTTGGTACAGTTTTAGAGATCTTGAAAGGAGGTGGAAAAACCTGGTCCTCTTAACTTTAAAAAGTTCTTTTTGTTGTCTCTGAGCATTTACTTCCAAGGAATATTCGGTAGTTACATCCTGTTTGAATCAACCATCAGTGCATTTATCCATTGCAGAAAACATTTGCTGGTTATATCGGTTATGTTGATTTAAATCAATAATGGGGGAAGCTATTGACAAATGGAATGCAATGGCATTTTGACATTTGAAGAACCCAAGAGGACTACGGTTAAAGCACAATGTCTTTGGCTTTGACACCGCAGTGGCATTGCTTGATGACGGAATGGGACGGAACGTATTCCAGTGTTGTCGTTCCGACGTTTCCTATTTAAAGAGGGTCTGTCAACAGAATGATATGCTAGGGATATCGAGTGTGGATATCATCAAGATATTGGAGATACCGACTGGAGATTCCGTTGACTAGCTCAGCGTGGAAGGTGTCGCGTTACAGAAGCTGTAGGGACAGCGTTAAGAATCCCTAAAAGCTGCCCTTTACGTTAATTTAGTTTATCAAGATCACACTTGATTTCTTCCAGTTATTTGTTTAATTTCTTTTAATAAAAAGTCTGTTTCATAGTTAAGGAAATATTGTGCTACATTGTGCATTCATTCGTAACATAATTCAATGTAATTGATTGAAAAATCAATCCCAAGACCTCCGTCGTCGTTTAGATCGCAACTCGCCGCAAGATTTGTTCGTCGGTTTTCTTTTTTTCCTGGAGTTTTCAACAGCCTCTAATTTGATTTCAGCCCTGTTATGCCCAGTATCAACATGTCAGTTGTTTCATGCCAAGGTTATTGATTAATGATGAAACAGATTTTAAATTCAGATTTTTACAATTGATCCTCCATTCAAGTTGAGCCTGTGTTCAGATCGATACTTTCCTAACAACTGGTAGTCCTGATCCTGCAGCAATGTTTATGGGATCATGGACTGTCCATAGGCCGTAAACAACAGGAACCTCCATGCTACAGAGTACACAGGTTTTTGTTTGCGATTTTTTGCATATTATTAAACTTGGCAAGGATAATCACTACGACATGAACTACCGTGGTATTGCATGTTGGCTCACCACCTTTCTAAGTAAGTGTCAGTGGTCCATATTGAGATGCTGGATTCATCCATGTAATGTAATATAGGACTGCGGGTTTGTTAAGATCTGGAGATGTTTAATTACGTGAAGTTATGAAAATACGATTGCATGTCTTTGTCGTCTTGTTGCAGGAATATTTGATGAATTTTTATAGTCTTCAAGTAGTTCAAACTCAAAAGTATTAATTTGAAATATTTGAATTTATTTATTAGTGGATATCCTTGAGATGATTGTATGTTGGTGTTACAATGGTTGGGTGTGATGTTGAGGTGGATTTTTAGGACGACTTGACCAGGTTGTTAGGGCGACGGTCTTGGAATCCAAATCCCAGCCTGGTAGAATCGGCAGAACTTGTGCCCCATTTGTTTGCCGAGGTTAATTGGAGTTTGAGACCGCATTCGTCGACATTTTCCGCGGCCGCAATAACGAACCCAAGTGTCTCACAAAGTGAAATACCACACAAACAAGCCTATTGAAGCCAGGCCCGACTCGAATCAGCTAAGTGACACATAAGCATGGACGTAATTGTGAAAAGACGACCACTGGGACCAAAGTGCCCACCATAGAAGCAGCCGGGTTTCGGTCAGCGCCAATGGTTTTCTCGCACAATGCTTTTGACCAAGTCATGTGACGCCCTTCTGTTGCTGCCAGACTTGCTAATGGTGGGGGATACAAGTCCCCACAGACCTCAATTCAGCTCCGACAGTTTGGACAATATGGAATGATCCGGATAGCAGACGTACCAGTTGGCAATGAGTATGGATATATAACTTTTTATTTTTAAATATTTTTTTTTGAATGAGTATCTAGCTCAGTCACTCAGAAAACCGGACAACCGGTTCATGGTCGTAGGGCATGTATAGCTTGCTTTGGCATTGGTGCCTAGGTCTGGTGTGCGATCGAAGTTAAGTTCCTGGTGTTCATAGAAATGTCAGATAAGGCTGATTATGTTCTGCTGGAGTCAGACTGGGCAGGGATTTGAGGAGGATTAATAGTGTGACCAGAATAATATTAGGTATAAAGGGTATGGCCACGGTTAATGGCTGTAATTAACAGTTAGACCATCATTCCGGGGTTTCAGATATGTATTGAGAGACTTGTTTATGTGCAAATAGCAGATTTCGCATACTGAATTGCAGTGTTCGAAATAAGTGAAAATAATAACGGGGTCATTCTCCATAGGCCCAATGTTAATGGTGGTAAAATCTGTAATTTTCAGGGGTTCACACAGATACCTTAACATTGCAGATTTTCAAATGACCTGCAGACTTCCTATTAATTCGAACACTGGAATTGTGTGTGTTTGATTGTTTGTTTGTGTGTGTGTTTGTGTGGCATGAGACCCACAGATTCCACATTGTGCCGAGGCCCACTATGTATAATGACGTTTGTGTGACTTGCCCTCAAGATAGTCGATTGATCAACTGCCAGTACATTTGATTTCAAAGTGACAGGTTTCATGTTCGGTCTCATCCAAGATGTAGCCCTGCTTTCAATTTGACGCGTATTTGATACCCTTTCACTAGATTAGCTTTTGACAATATTGTGTATTACTATCGCCACCATATCGGTATGACTTATTAATCCATGTCTGTGTACGAATACGTCTTAGCGTATGGGTGAAATACCATGCAAGGCACCAATTCATTCTTCAACTACATTTTATGCTCTTATATTTACCATGTACAGTGTATCAACGGGCCAGTTATTTACTGTTAAATCAACGATTAAAATGTTTTAAATTTGAAATGGCCAACCAATAATTGATGTAAAAAGTATGAATTGAAGGCACACAAAAAAAATCACCAAATCTCTTGCCTAGTTGTCACTGGTTGTACGAGTCTTGTAGTGCAATTATCTCTAGCTCATCGATAAACCTGAAAAGTACGGATAGAATACTTTTAGGCACGATTATGTTTTTTCGTGTCCAGCCTTTTCTCTGTGAAATCAAGACAGAGTGTTGTAAACAATGGCCGGGAACAGAAACACACGGCATCACAGCGGGCTCTGTTTGTGGCAACAGCCACGCTCGATGAACGGATATTGAACTGCTTGTCTGTAACCGACTAGCATACATTGATTGCCAGACTGGGAGGAAAAACACATACCCGAGATCTTTCAACGGAAAAAGCAACATGGACATTTCCATTGTGTTTGGAGAATCCAGTAATGTAGAGTATCGACTTAATTTATCCCGACATGTTGATGCTGTCGTGCGAGATGACACCCGTGTGTTTTCGTACAAGGACCACCCTCATCTAGATTCTCGCTCCGTGCCGGGATAGAGTAGTGATACGGTTATATCACCGGCAGTCCCTATTAATGCTGTGGGGCTTCGTGGCCGGCCGTTTGTGTGTTGACAATTAAGCATAACCTGCTTACGGTATCAATGTGGGTGATTAGAGTCGCACCCCCTTAACCGCATATTGGGGAGGGGAGGGGGGTTATGGCAATTGCTCGCAGGAAAGTAATCCGGGCGATGAATCGTGATACATGTATCTACCGCATTATTGTCCTTGTTCCAGTACTTATGTCGGCTTGAATTGAAGTGGAACGCTTTCTGTAGAATACGATTGAATCCTGTGTTAAAAGGAAACTGTGCTAAGGCATTGATTTTCATGGGCTCATTGTACTGGCGACCACTTGGTAGTTACTTCAAAGTGGTATTCCATAATTCAAATATTTGCCAAGCGAGAACTAAGGGAATCTCCTTTATCTTCTTATAGATCCGAGGGTCGTACTCATGGAATAACTAATTACCTGATGATATACTGCCCAATTTCCGCCTTGGGAAGCCGATTGAGTCCTATTGTCTGGCCTATAGACATGTCGTGATGTGATTGTGGCTTTTGTGCTCATTCCAGGCTTTGTTGCACGTCCATATCTTAAAACATGGCATCAATTATGAATTGCGAGGGCACAAAGAGTAGCTGCAGAAATTCTGCTTCTTTGGAAATGTGGCATCTTCTTCAGGTCAGAGGACACTGTTTGCATTCATCTGGAGATTAAGCCAGGCATACTTAGAATGATTTGAACAGGTTTTAAATCCTAGTTCCCAATACTGTTTTGTTCCCGATTGTTCTAATCCGTAGAATATCTTTTTATCTAGCATACAAAATGGTTGAAAACTATCTGCAGCTATTAGTTGACTCATTCACTCGCCTCCCACTCTTCCTTTTAGCTCAATGATGAAGTCTTTGTCAACTAATTTTTATATTTAATTCAAATATTACAAATCTCTTTTATTGTATTTTTTCCCCTCTTCGGAATGTTACATTTTGTGACCTTTAATCATCTACAGATATTTGCTTTGTTATTCTGCAGTTAAAAATGGTATCTTGTATGCATAAACATGTCCGTCTTCGTATAGGTTACAAAGTATATTTTTATATTTAATTCAACCTTGCCTTCAAAATGTTAGTTTTTGTAACATTTTATCATACGCAGATATTTACGAAAAATGACATCTCGTATGCACAATATGTGAAAGATTTCCGCAGCCATGTTAAACTCCATATTCACCCACTCACTCAGGCCCATGTACATTTGTAGAAATATAACTAGGAAGACTTGCATTTTTATGAGGCCTACTTACATGAAATAAACTATTATTATTCCTTAGCGACATCCCGGGTAAAATGTAGTACGTCTTCCTAAGATAATGGCAGTGTCCAGAGTTGTGTCCAGTTGCTGACCATCTCCCCATGATGACCTCCAGCTGATGACCTCCAGCTGATGGACGTACTGAGTGGACAGACCTCCACGAGCATGGCATGGCCAAACAAGAGCGTAATTGAAGACAAATACTTTTATATCATCGGGCCAAATCAATGATTGTCCATTAGATCACCCCCGGACACATTAGAACCACCTTGTTTCATGGCAGGGAGGGAGAGGGAGAAAGAGGGGAGAGGGGAGAGAGAGAGAGGGAGGGAGAGAGAGAGAGGGAGGGAGAGAGAGAGAGAGAGAGAGACAGATTAGAACACCTTGTTTCATGGCAGGGAGGGAGAGAGAGAGGGAGGGAGG
>JAVCKZ010050537.1:0-17884 GCA_034780755.1 Lepetodrilus elevatus
GAGAGAGAGTGAGAGAGTGAGTGAGTGAATGTGGAGTTTAACGTCGCTGCGGAAATCTTTCATCCATTTGAGAGAGAGGGGAAGGGAGTGAGAGGGGGAGAGAGAGAGAGAGAGAGAGAGAGAGAGAGATAGGGAGAGAGAGAGAGGCAGAGGGTGGGGGAGATGAGAAAGAAACACAATTGTGGATTTGTTGTTGATATTGCCATCCAGCATCCAACTGGTTTTCAACATTATTATCTTGATGCTTTCACCGAGCTCTCCCTGAATTCAACACTGTTTAAACAATAAACGCTGTTTCTGTATCATCGAATACATCATATATTGCGCTAAGTGAGGACAGCATACAAAGTATACGAGTGTTCGTACTCGCTATACAAATGTGTAGTGTCTATATTGCTTGATTCGGATAACCATCGGTATCTGAGCTCATTATGAAAGTTTATCCCACAATGCACGTCTCTCTGCATGTGGGGCAGGGAGTAGCTTTAACGTGTCACACATTCTTGCTAGATTGTGTAAAATGAAAACACTTTAGGATTGTCAGAGAGACATACAGGTTATTCTCGTAAAACCACAAACGGTGGTACAAGAGATATATAAATATACATTCAATTGTACATTTGAACAAGATGGACAATGCTTTACGTATAATTACTCATTAATAAATAACAAATAGTTAGACTAATGTTTCAGTAATAAATTATGTAGTTGGACTAAAAACTTTGATAAACATTTTAACTGGTTTGCCTTTTTAGAATTCATCAAAAGTTTATTTTTCCCTAGATTCGGCAATGTATAATAATGTTTGGGAATAAATTCGATTGTTGTCTTGTTACAATACGTGCTGGATTCGACACAGGCACTTATCTTTAGGGCATCTCTGGTTGCTTTCAGCACAGAGAGCGTTAAATAACAAATTATGATATGGTCATGTATGCATTTGACTTGTCTACACAAGTGTTTTCTTCAACCAGCTATATAGTTTGGCATGAAATGCACTGACACCCATATTTCGTAGAGGATTTCACCCCTCTCGAAAGGCGGCAAAATAATTGAATAGGTACACGCACAATTATTTGCTCACTTTTAGGTCTATTGCAGTTTAGTCCAAAGTAATCATCGCAGCCTTTGAGATGTTTGTAATGGCATAAATAAAGCATCTAAATGGTTGTAATTTAGGGAACATGAATACGTTAATCAAAGACAATTAATAACCTCTAGATCTGGTTGGACTTTATGAAACAAAATACTTCCTTGCAAATCCCTGTCCCCGACTATACCATGTTCCTGTTTTTAGTAATTTATATGTTTACCTCATATGCCGCGAGGTTATCGACTTGAGTGAAGAAAGGTTCTTGTTCCGTTCTGTTCTGTTCTGTTCTGTTCTGACGACGGTCTTCACCAGCTTCTGACGCGCGCGCGTGTGTGCATGTGTGTGTGTGTGTGTGTGTGTGTGTGTGTGTGTATGTGTATGTGTATGTGTGTGTATGTGTATGTGTATGTGTATGTGTATGTGTGTGTGTGTGTGTGTGTGTGTGTGTGTGTGTGTGTGTGTGTGTGTGTGTGTGTGTGTGTGTGTGTGTGTGTGTGACCATGGAACAAAACTTTACTTATTGTAACAGCTCCAACTATCCTAACATGAATATAACTTACGTAACACATTCGGTGCGTTATGTACTTTATACTATTGAGGCCCTACATTGCATTGGTTTGCGGGAACAACGCCGAGTTTTGAGTTAATATATCGTACATACACATTAGAAGAGTGTTAAGATTATTTGGGGAGTCATGTTGTTAGTATGGTCTTTCTATTATCAATGGCACCAAAAGGTTTAATCAGGAAAGTTATTTTGATGTAGAATCGGTTCCTTGTTTCATCTGTCCATGTAGCTGTTGTCTCGACGTCGTGCTATCTTCCCTGTCCAGCATTAATGGTAGCCTGCTAAGGGAAACCCATCGCATGGCATGATGGGAATACCAGATAGCGAGAGACCTGGACGAGACAGCGGCGCCATGGTCGCTAAATCTCGTTGAGATCTCGCGATAACCCGACTCGTTCGAGCTGGCTGGATCACGTGGCTCGCGCTGACAGCACAACAGATAATTAATTTATAAAATTTCACGATATCTAATTGTATATCTAGAAGATGAGAACGAGAGTTCTAGCTCGTCTGGCGTGGACAACCTTGCTATTAAGCTTATTTTCTGACCGTTTCACGATTATTCGTAAAGTAAATCAGCCTTTGGATTAATGATACTCAAATAGTTAACTACTTCGTGAATAAAGTGTCTTTTTGTTGATGGTTATCTACAGACAATCTGGTCACATTAGCAGGAAGGTCACACCACGGAGAGAGGAATCACTATAGTGATGGACAGGAAAATAAGACTAGTCCATGAAAGTGTAATCAAATCGTTGTACTTCTTGATTCGCGTATAGCCATACACTTGCAAACTGGTAGCTTTCTATTGCTGCAGATTATACGGGGATCACTCGATTCTAATGTTGATAACTGTTCTATGCAGATCAGGATGGTTATGCAGATTTCGTAAAGAGTGAAGACTAACTGCCAGATGGTCACTGAGCAACAGTCTTGGACCCTGTTTCACAAACAGATGAACATCCTGGATTGGCTGGTTACTTACCTTTTCAGCATTCTGTTTCGCTTTATGATTGTGTAAGATGTACAGCAAAATGTTGATGCAGGAGCCATGAAGGACATCCGGGGTGCGTTCAAGATCCACTACTATATTTGATACACTACACTACGCTGCTGTTTTTCTTGGCTGAACGGGTTAGTAGGAAATTAACAGGAAATATGTATGCGCATGCGTTCAATCCATTCGCTTCATGCTTTGGGTTTTCCTACAAAACAATACGGGGTCCAAACCCGTAGTGAAAAGTAGTAATACATATTACTACTACACGTGCTGGCTGAACGGCTTCTGTAGCACTAAATAGTACTAAGTATCTATATGTATTGGTTCTTGAACGCACCCATGAGCATGCTGGATGTTTCCTGGGCCACGTTCCTTTGAGAGCATTACACTGTACTCGCATAGACAGATGACGTCACCCCAGTAAGCTGTACTGTACAGAACAGAACAGAGTTTTATTCTCATAAAAATCACATACAGTGATATGGAGAATGCATAAATTTACATGTTGTTATTCACATATAGAGATATTACGTTTGAAGAAGATGTTTTTCTTCCTGCCAAAAATATCACGACATGCCGTATTTAATGAATATAACTAATTTAATTACATGAGGATAGTACTTATCTGACATAATAATAAATAAATAAATCAACAGAAAGATAATTACACTAATAAGGTGGTAAATATTCAGACATGGGGTATATTTTTCAATAGTATTGCTTAATACCCGGTATGTCCATTGTTTGAATAGAACGTTTTGCGAAAAACTGTTAATGTGATATATGCTAATACGTTTGAAGAAGATGTTTTTCTTCCTGCCAAAAATATCACGACAACACAAACATTGGCAAGTTTTACCATAGATTATTTGCAATGGTAATTGCAATAAATGATTTGATAAGCATTATATATTTTGTAAAATTGATTCAGCTTTCTTTTCCATCTCCTTTCCTTTAAAGTCTCCCAACTCGTTTCAAAATATAACATAATGTCTTTTAGAGGTATAGGTATAGGAAGACCAGTTACAATTCTAGTCGTCTGAAGTTGTAAACGTTCCAATTTATCACTATCCTCACGTCCCACACTTCACAAGCGTACTCGAAGTGAGGTCTAATATAATTTATATTGTATTTTAACTTGTGCATAGACGATATAATTGTAGAAGCCGATTTAATTATATTTTCAATGTGGTAAGACCATCAGACGAAAATGTTATTCCCAGATGTTAGTAGAGACATTTTTAATAATGTTATTGTTGAATGTAAGTTCAATGTTGTCAGTATTCTGTCTCAATAAAATTACTAATGTTTCTGTCTTTTGGGGATTAAATTAAATCAGCTATTTACTTGCCCAGATATTGATATGTTCTAAGTTCGCATTCAGGGATGTACATATTATCTGTCTGTCTCCACTTGATGCACCTAAGCAGGTGTCATCAGCAAACAGTCTCGTAGTACAGTTAAGATCATGGCCAATATCATTAATGTAAACATTGAAAAGAAATGGCCCTAAAACAGAACCTTGGGGTACACCAGCATTCATACTCACGGCATTGGAAAGGGCTCCATTAAGAAATATTTTTTGATTGCGGTTATTTATATACTAGTAACTACTGAACCAATTTAAGAGTTGACCTTGAATGCCAAAGGTTTCTAGTTTAGCTATTAGTCCTCGATGCCATAACCTGTCGAATGCTTTTGACATATCGCAAAATACCATAAAATATTCTTCTTTTTTATCGAGTGCGTTATAAATATTGTCGTATAATTCTAGTAGTGAATGAACTGTTGAGTGCCCTGCCTGGAAACCAGATTGATATTTATAAAACAATTTGTTTTCTAAGAAATAGTTTGAGATATGTTTGAAAACAGCTCTCTCAAAGATTTTACCATCACAACTAATCAGAGATATAGGTATGTAATTGGATGTTATTGTTTTATCTCCTTTAGTGGCATCACATGAGCAAGTTTCCATTTGTTGGGATATATTGATTCTGTTAAAGACCTATTGAATAAACCTGATGTTACAATAGATAGCGAACCTTCGTGGCTTTCTAGATCGTGAACATGTCTGACATTCCATCAGTGAACAGGGCTGAACAGGAAGAAATCTAAATACGAATAAAGCATGAGAACAGATGGCCGAGTACCAATGACAAGAAGCAGCATCCCGCTCCACTAGGATGCTCGTAGTACTACAACAGTCGTAATACGTGAACATGGAGCTACACCTCTGGTAGCCCTATACTACGATCGTTCTGTAGAACAGGGACCAGAATGCCAAACAAACAGAACTGTCACAATCCACCTACACTGCATATGAAGCTATTGTTAAGTGCACCATCAAGTTGGTAGGCCAATCTAGCAAGCACGTGTCTACTGTATAATCTAGTTCCTCTTTATTAGACGTAGCGAGGACGGTGATACCTATGTCGTGCATTGCTTCTACTGTATTGCTAATTCTCAGTAATTGAATTCTGATTGGTTCCTGTGGCATTCAGTACATGAACTGTACCAACACCTTGATCATGTTCTGCAGTGTACTGAGAGTGTCTGGGCCCTACTGAAGGCGAGAGGCGCTGTCAGCTGTACTCTGTAATTGCTCCATATACTCATTGGCTTTTCCGTAGAATACAACCCGTAGACTTGATATTCAAACCGGGTGACTTTAAATACACGGATTGTACAATTGCATTGTCTTCAATTATTCACATTCAGCAATTCGTTGAACACTGGATACTAAGAACTAATTTAAAACCTTTTTTTTACAACAGGTATGTTCACTTCTTTTTAGATTCATGGATAACGTTAAAAGCCCATCGACTTTCTCGTTGATTTTATACTAATAATGTATCGGGTATTTGGATTCATACTATCCCCTAGGGTTACAGCATTCGAATAATCTGTTGTTCTCATTTCTAACAGAAACATACTATGAGCTGAATTACATGTTTGACTGGTTCAAAAATCTAATCTGCTATACATGTATTTCTAAAAGTATGTTTTCAAGTGAGACAAGCACATGCTTATTGACAGATACATGCCTCAGATTGCTATAGTAGCAATACCCATGACATTGTCCCCGTCTCCGGTATTATTGGCACCATGTCAACGGTACCCTGTAACGTCGAACTATTATTAGAAGCGCGTTATAAGTATGTCATCTACAGTTATAATGTGATATAAATATGACATTTAAACAAGATTCAGAGAATTAGGTGTTGAAAACGACTACCTATACAATTCAGTCAAATGTAGTGACTCAAACGCCATTACTTAATTATAAATATACTACTATTTACCAATGGTAATATATTACTGAAAAATAAATGGGTATATGGATATATTCGTGTGTCATAAATTATCAAGAATCTAAACGGGGGATAGACTTGATTTCGGGATCTCTGGAGCTCAGACTATGAAGTAATACTGATAGCAATCAGATCTCGATACGAACCTTCTCATCGTTATGAGGTATCTATAGCAGATACTTCTGGAGATTACCGAGAGGATCACAGTGTAGAGGGTAATCAATGGAATACACCAGCTGCAGCATTTGAATCCATACAAAGCACTAAGACGTTTGATCCCAGGGGCCGCTAACGTCCGTGGAAGAAGTTGAGTCTAATTACGCGGGGAAACTGGAGCCTAGTACCAGCATCATCCTTTGAACTGTTACAACAAAATCTGGTAGATTTGGTGATAACAATCACTTCATAAATCCCCAAATCGTATGAAACTCAACGATTTAGCGGTTGCTCTTTAGTCACAGTATTCAATGTTGTACGATTATTCAAAATGTAATGATGAGGTTCATGTCGTTATGTAGATTGTACACATCTCATTAATACAAATATGAGATTTCTAATATAAATATCGAATCTTATATATACAAGCAAATATGTGTGTACAAGCAAATATGTTTTATTTATGTCTGTAACACAGTGGGGTATCGTCGAGTTTGTCCAACTGTAAGATAGAGCTATCTTAATAGTCCAACGTTAACACATTCGACTATAGAGGCGTCTCAACATCTTGGCCAGTCTTACTTGACATTGCTGGTATAAATGTCTCATCATTATTAACTTCCTTAGGATACTATTCTCAGGATTGTCTCGCCATCAAGATGATTAATTCCGGCACAATGTGTCCAAATTGACATTAACCCTACAACTGACCACGCTTTATTGTTCTGTAAGTCTATCCCAAAACGATCATTAGTCAATAACTGTCGCGTTATTAGGAATGGTAGAGTATCCGTCCAGAATATTGCCGATGGACTTAGGAGATATTAACGTCATGCTTGACAAATAACTCGTAATTCGGAGTGCCAGATGGTCCGATTACATACAATGTAGTTAACCTTCGTATAATAAATGAAACCTGGGCAAGTTACAATGATAATAACCATTAATGTGTATGTATGAATGGAGTTTGTGCGTGTAACAATAATGTCTATGAGTCAGAGTTAGGCAACATTGATCTATGTTACTGTGTGTTTACTGAAACAACCAATCGCCTACAAGAAATAAACACGTGTTTATCCCTAATGACAGACAGTAACAACATTCCTCTCAGGATCGAATCCCATACGGGAAATAGAACCCTCTTCAAAATACTCCAAAATAGACGTTGCTGTTTTACGTGCCATTGAAAGCTGGCACACTTGAGATATGGTTTATGATCGATGCTAGCACGTGCTAGTGGCTGTGTTACGAGCAATCCTCCACCAAGATGAAAGACTAATCACAGGATAACACCGGCTTTGTTCCCAACATACAACACAAATATTCTTATTTGATAACCGAAATGCCATTTTGTTCCCTCGTGGATTAAACAAAGACAAAGGAAACCGCAACGAGTGTAACTATATTATGTGTTTTGTGAGTAACAAAACCAACGTCTTCATCATCAGCGATCACTTTGTCATGTAACCGGATGCCTTCATGGGGAAATGCTAACACCATCAGAGTAATAGATTCAGATCGGTGTACACAAACACCCTATACGCGGAAAATTAGTTACAGCTGAGTAAGACCGCTTGTTAAGGAGGAGGTGATATGTCTATTCACTTGTTAACAATTGCTAAACACTACGTGGCAGTACTACTATATCGATCAAGTGAAGGAAAACCCGGGACACTCTCCAGAGGACGGCAATTCCGTCCAGTGTTTTACGGAGCTTGAACTGTCTCTGCAAGACACAACTGTAGAGCACTTCAGAGCGGGTTGTACACCCTGGTCTCATCTGCTGCATGGCAGTAATAGAACTGGCCGTCTGAAAACCTCCATAATCTATAGCACGTTGATTGGAACTATTGAATTGTGATGGTGTATTAATCATATTACACCAGTGGCTGTCTGTATCTGGTGTATAAGTCGAGAGGCACTTCAGACGACACTGAGGCCTCCATCGTCCACTTGTTGCAGCTGTTGTAGGACGTGGACGAGCTCTGTAAATCCTCCTCAGGTACCCTGCCGATTGTAAAGGTGTTAGCAACTTTCTGTAGTGCTTGATTCTAGGTTATTGTTTAATGCTTGTGTTAATTCGTATAATTCACAATCATAAACCTGCGTTATTTATAATTTTCAGGTGTTCATGATGGATCAGAACATTCCTCTACGAGTACCGCACACACCTACCAACCGGAAGTCAGTCAACTTCCAAGATGTCCATGTGTCAGGGGCAATAACTATCATCTTAGAGGTGGCGCTGCTGCTGGAGAACATACTTCCGCTGTTGGTTATTCTATGGTGGAAGCGACCCGGTGATAGAAGCGTGTGTGACAAAATCATCACCGCTTTATGTGTTACTTTCATATTCTCGGCGCTCGTTCCAACTCCTTTGGGAATGGTGTCGTACTTTTTAGGGAGTTGGTACGGCGGGAAGGGCACGTGTGAGTGCTATCAAGTGACTTCCACGTGGTGTAGCCTGTCTTCCATGGCGCTAGTCACCTACATGTGTGTGGACCACCATCAATCGCTGTGTCCCTGCCCCGGATGTAAGCTGACAGTAGACTGCAGGGAAAACGTCGGGATCATCCTGATGATGATATACACCATAACCTTGGCCATCGCCACGCTGCCTGTTATTGGACTCGGACCGGAAATAATGCGAGGAAACGATACCTGTGATTCGTGGATTCTTTTGAGTCCGCCCATTGGGAAAAGACAGATATACTTCATTTCGTACTTGACGTTCGGATTCATCAACATAGCCTTGTGTACGTGTTCAAGTGTGTTCATATTGGTTCTGCTACATAAACCTGACTTGGCGGATAGACTGAAGCCACGACAGCCAGTGGATGACGGCGTGTCACAGCTACTGAGAAGTCACAGAGGCTCCGAGAGTCCGTCCTGGCTCATCATAGCGCTGGTGCTGCTGCTCCAAGTCACGTGGATACCTTTGTTAGTACGTACATACGTAACTACTTCCTCCCTAACACTGTCCGGCATCCAGAGCCTCACTGCTGCTAATAGCATTGTGAAGATCATAGGCTAGCAGTATTCAATACATGATAGCAATACTATTAATAAAAAGTGGATATGATGTTCACATAATTTATCAATTAATGTTGGCACTTATATTGATGGAAACATTTAGTTCACAGAGGACATTGGTGTGTACACACTATACTGTACAGCCTTTATTAAAATTAGAACAATTCATTATGCATAGTTTGATACCCTAGCTTTTATGACCTTTCAGATCATGAAAACCTAGTTTGTATGCTCTTGCAGATTAACAATATAGTTTGTATGTTCTTGCAGATTATGATAACCTCCCAGAAGGTAGGGGTCAACGTCAGTGAAGCAGCCATGATGTACGGTCTTCTGGCCACGTCACTTCCGGGTCTTTTGAATCCACTTCTATACGGGTTACTACTGGACAGTTACAGAGAAGCCTATAAGAAAATACTGCTCAAATTATGTATTTGTTGTAGACCTAAAAGTCAAGAACTACAAGAATTGAAAGGTAAAGTATATTATGAGGTTCATTTGTATGGAGATCCTACAGCTCAGTATCAATATAATCTAATGTGATGCAAAAATACAGCTGTAGAACAGCATGCATTTCGCACATAACAGCATGCACATAACGCACAATAGCGTGTACGTAAGCTTCCTTCTCATGAGCAAATGGCCCGAGAGTCCACGTTAATTGCAGTGAGATAATTATGTCTGTGTCAACCTGATCTCAACTGATGTCCATAACAGTATAAATCTGATTTAGATGGTCTTCCTGAGAATCTGAATTCACTCTGGCCCGGATGTTACTAAACCTTTTGAGCACAATTTCATGATCAAGCTCAGATGTTGTTTTGTGAACAAACCTTTCAGTTGAGCATGAAATCGTACTCAGAAAAGTTGTATAATCTCGGAGCTAGGTCTATCCATTCTAATAGTTGTGTCCTTAATGATATAAACATATCATCCGTTGTTTCAGGAGTACCTTCATCGCGAGCAGTGTTTCTAGCAGAGCGAAAAAGACTTACCAAAGTGACTATTCGTGATTATACACAAACGCAGCCCAAAATGTCATCAGCTTATAATTCTGGATTCGATACCGACTCGATAACAGAGTTGGTCGAAACGCATGAATCCTGTCAAGGTGAAGGTTTGACCTGTGACCTCGACTGCGATACTCACCTGGACGAACTTGACATTGACTGTGAGACATGCATGCTGCAGAAGGACCTCTATCAAGCTGGAGGCATGTTGCCCAATACTGTCAGAATGACGTCATCAGAAAGCAGCGATGACTTCGTAGAAGTGGAAGATTTTCAGCATACTGTTGTAGGGGAGAGTGCAATATGACAAACATGTGGTGCCAACTTTAAGAAAAAAGGCGTGTTTATTTTCGAATTACAAATATATTATTACCATGTATATATGCAATATTTTATGAAATAAACAAACATCTGCGTAATGTATCAAAGGCGACACATCGTCCTTCATGAAACGGCAATTAAGTTACATTATTACATGTATATCGTAGGGCATGTGGTTGGGTAAAAGAAAAGAAAAATAATATTACAAATGTGAAAAAGATAGCACAGAAAATAATCATGTACGCTACATCACTGTACATAACTACACCCACCCACTCATCGACATATTAAATATTTCACTTGTACAACCCTTCCGAAAAACTTATTAACCTGTGAGATCGTATGTCCGGAATACCAGCCAGAATGGAGCCTCGGTAATAACATGAATGTATTTTAACACTGACAGCATAGAGGATGAAATGTGTATCATGTTCGGAGATAAAGACAATTAATTTTCTCATTGCCACTAGCACACATGGCCCATAGAAGAGCATAGAAGATCCTGTGGCACACGTCATCGTAAAGCAGACATACTCTTGTAATTGAAACAGATTTAGGAGCGCAATCAATTAGGCGTTCGACTTCCCATCACTCATTCCAATGGCTTCTCCGCCGAAATCAAGTCTCGACCAGGGCTGGTGTACAGTTGTTATCTGTATTACCAATCGTGAGAGTTGGTCAAACGGTAGAGGAAAAGTTTAATTAGTGAACCGGTGATCCATGAGCACGGTGTCATGTAGGGTTCGCGTTGTATATTGTCCTCCGCGTTTAGGAAGACAGGACAGAGACCAAGAAGACACCCGTCGGCCATAAACATATATTATAAACATTTTTGTTTTTTAAAATGTGACTACTAGTATCCATTTGGTCCAGACACCAAAACACAACACTGTCGAGTTAATGTAGTACGTGTCTATGTATATTTCAAGAAGTTATCTATCTACTACATGACCACAACGCCTTCGTATCGATCTTTTAAACAATTGGATCGTTTACTTACGTGATGCGCAATGGTCTCATATTGGATAAGAGAGCTTCGTGAAACGATACCCGGATTTGTATACTAGTAATTGCATACCATAGATAAATAAATACACCAGTCACGTTCGGAGACCTAATAGTATAACGTTGCCTAAATAACTGGACTAGTAGTATTGGCAGTAGTAGTATAACATATACCTTTAAAAAAAATAAAAATAGTATTTCCGTAAGTCTATCTCAATTGAATAATCTAATATATACTTCCTGAATATCACCTAGAGGCAAATCTTCTTGCCTAGCAAACGGATGTTACGCTGTTGGAGTTTATGTCTATATCCTGCAGTATAGCACACTCCGATACTTTCTTACTACATCCAAGAAAAAACATGCCCAAATAAGGAAGACTGTTTGGTTAACTGGAAACTACATCTGGATCGATTCTCAAAAGTGTGGATTTTGCACGGAGCATGATAATCGACCCTGATCTGTGTGTTCTACCGTAGAATCTACAAGATATCACACGCAAATACAGATAATCATGTGTGTGACATGTCCCCAGCCTTCTAGCTAGAAGAAGCAACAATGCCAACATATTTTCCCAATTACCAGGACACTTTAAAAGAACTTCTGTCATAACAAAACACAAGACAGCTGCTTGAATGAAGAATAGTATCGACCAAACATGCACGATTAGGCTATAAGAAAAACAGCAAACCAATATCACATGATTGCTTCGCAAACTAAGGGCTACATGTCATCTACAGTTGGTTGTATGAATATCTGAACACCATGACTGCCTATACTAGCAAGTAAGATATTGTATATTGCCTAACCTGCCTTTCTCTGTGGACTATACTGCGTCCTGGCCTCAACAGCCGATAACAAGCAATAATGCATCTCGTCAAATATTAAAATATTGCCTAACCTCCGTTTCACTGCGGGGTCATTACAGGGACGCTCGTACGTAATCACTATTAATGCTTTCTAGAATCGTTCACTAATATCACGACTTGTCATTTTAACAGGAGGAATCCTGCAACATATGTAGCGCTGAATGTTGCAGTAAGCCTACGAGCACCGGTTGGTATTGATAAGACCAAGGATGATAACTGTATTGCCACTCTACAGACAGTGCATCCAATTAATATCGCGTCAGAAAGGTAACTTTTGCGAATATTGATGCCGGACCCCCGGGGCGGGATTTGAACCTGGAACCTTTGGCTCCGAAAAGCCCCTATTACCATAGAGGTAAATCTGCAATAATTCAGATATGGCGTACTTGTAACATCAACAATACCAATACTCGGATAGTTTTAAACCAATACTCATGTTCATTTGACCTTCTCATCGAACAGTCTTGAGTGATTAAAGTCTTCACAACTATCCCAACTTACAGTCCGAGTTTGACTAGCTAGGACACATGGTGTTGTCCTCCCACCTAGCCCAAAACCTAACCATCTCATAACAACATTTCCTTTGGGCTAGGTGGGGGGTCAGATATCTTCATTTTGGGGAGTGAACCCAAATGGTAGATAAGTTAATCAGATACGTTGCAATCGGGGTCATAAATATATGGATTCCCGCTTGACCACACACTGGTGTATTTCCTCCAGTTGCCGACGTCTTCACGTATGTTGAACGCTTCCTTCAATTACTGCCGTCTTCGTTCACAAGCACCTCGTGTAGATGGTTCCGACCAGCTACTTCCGCCGGGAGTTTCTCCATGTTCTCCCTGGCATTGTTTTGAACTCTGTCGACAAGGGTGTTTCAATGTAGCAATCAAATTTACGCAAGACCACGACACGGTTGAAGACCCGGAGTCTACACGCGGCGATATCGGTAGCCGATGACATTGACGTAATTCAACGAGACCATTCAAGCCTAGTTCATAATAGAATCTATCGCTCCCTGGGACACCTACAATTGGCTGGATTGCCAGTCTTATCGCCGGGAGCGACACGAACATGTCTACATAGAAATTCATATATATGGAAATATTTCCTCCGGACTAAGATGCTGTTTGTAAGATGCAATAGAAGTGTAGGTGGATGTACTTTATATGGAACATGTTTATTTGATCGATTATTGAAATAGTCGCTGTTGAGAACAATCGTAGAATGCTTTAGTATGATTTAGTATGGTCAAAATGCATGTATCTATGAACAGAAAGACGATCACACTATTACTCAATTTGTGACTAATATTCGTAAACAGCAATATAGGTTAAAGGAACCAACATTGTCTGAAAACCTGTCGAAATCTATTTACCCCATATAAAGGAATTATTCACTATTGTATGAATCTCATTGTAGACGTTATGTATACGGATGTTTTGTTGTCGATATCGGTGAGAACATCGATTAGTTCAGCGTAATTTTGATATTACCAGTCTCACCGACACATGCAGACTTCCCCGGGGACAGATTAGCGAGGATCCGAGAGTAATTGCCCTTGTAATATACTGGCTGGAGGAACTATATCGTATTTTGATAGCTTACAAATAAATTGAACAAGTCAAGCTAAACTTGATCCGGGTTGACGACGTCGACTAATTGAATGGATACTATCTTACAATACAAATGTGCTTTAAAATGTACAATGCTTCTAAATTTCTAATACTATTTCTCAAAGAAATGAAGGTTTGCAAGAACGATAGGCCTAACAGAATGAAATACTAAGACTGGTTTACTAGAAACTTAAAACAGAAAATGTCTTTTGAAATTATGTTTGAAATCTACTTTCTTGGTCATTTCGTAATATCCTTATACCCTCTCTACGGTGGCATTATAGCAATCTTCTATCCGTCTATATTTTTGGAAATGTATATTCGCCAATGTCGTACCATCAAATTTAATTATACCCTCAACACCGTGCAGGAATTCCTAATTGCACTGAATCAGTTGTATATAAATGACAACTGGGGCTTTGAATATTGTCCACGAATATTCCAATCCCAAACATAGCAATTTAATAGAAATACATCTGGCTAATGTTTGAAGTTCTACTGAAATCCATTTAATATATACGTATTCCACCAATGAGGCATTACCACGAAGCCAAACGCTGCTGCGACAATCCTGACAATATATCACTATAAAGCCGCCTTCACTGTACAGTATCATTGGGGACGCTTTCTCTAATATCCCAGATTTGCATTGAAGTTGGAAAACCAATAAGTTTTGGCACACAAAGCACGAATTAGTATCGAACTCGAATGGGTTACAGTACTATCGGTCTTGTGAAAAGCAATTAATAGTTTGATTTTTTTTCTTTCTGGGAGTAGGCTAAATCTGAAGAGGATATTGGAATTAACTGAACCCTTGTAAGAGTGGGCGTTGCTTATCTAATCTCGTATTAGTTGGAACCTGAAAATGATCTATATGAATAAAGTAAGTATCCACATTTAATCCTCATCGACAAAAATATAGTCGTAACGTAGGCTATATGATTGCTCATGTGATGAACTGTGCAAATCTGGCGTATCCTTTGCTTTCATTCTCTACGATAGTTTACATTTGTTAATAAAGAAACTTAATGTTAAAAATGTTTAATGGACGAGTACGTTCAAAAGGGAAATAAACAGATAAAATCTGAAATACGATCATATATCTTTTCCATTTCTTAAATGCTTCGTATATGTTATTAACGAGTCGATCGTAGCACTGAACATCAAAATTGCTATGTAAACAAAATTAAAAAAAATAAAAGAAGAATAGTGTGCATGACAACCTGCCTAATCATTGACGAAACTAAACACTCATTAAAATAATTATATGAAACTTTTGCGAAACGAATATGAAACAAATCCACAACACGTCTAGACTAATCTCAAATATGTACCAAGAAGCGGTATTAAATAAATAAATATGTACCCTGAATTATCAACTTCAAAAATAAACTTTATTGACGCATGTTCGACTACCAGCCATCTTTCCTATAAACGGATGCCATAGACGACCGTCTTTCTATAAACTCCAGCTTCTTCGGTCAGCAAGGAGCCGATCTCTACATTGGAGGATTCATCCCTGTAAGTGATGACTTACTTTTGCCTTCAACTGTTGAGGGGGCCTATAATCAATGCTGCGGTATTTGAACACTTAGTTAAGAATGCTTGAATGGCTGATAGATGCCAATTTAAGAACCGAGGATTAAAAAAAAAATCGCCCCAGCAACAAAACAAACAGACAATTACCAGTAAATATATCTGCATAGGCGTTCGACATTTTGGACAATATTGAGCGTCTTCAATCTCATAGATGTGGGTTTGGAGGGTTTCGACGTCCGACCTGGTCACTTGTAAAGGAAGCCGTTATTTCCTTGATGAGTTCATTGGAGCGAGCTTTCATGTCTGGAACTTGGTCCACAGTGTTTGAACGTTGCAATTAATTTTACGCAAGACTTGAACATTGACAACGTTCTGACAGGCTTTGGTAGCGTATCTTTAGCCAGTGGAACGTACTTGATGACACCAGACTAACAATTAAAGCCTCGCTCAAGCAAATATATTAGAGAAACGGATAGTTCGAATACACAATCTGGATAGCAAGAAGACAACTGGTGAAAATGTTCCAATATCCTGTACAATAATGATGTTGGTTCTGAAGTCGCTCGCTGTTGTAGACATGGGAAAGTTAGTTCTAGAAACGAGGTATAACTTGGGGGATTTTGGACCATAGTACAAATCCAATTGTAAATAATCTGGCCCAGCTTGCGTTTCAGTAGCCAGGTATATGTTATAGTAAGACCATGGCAACACCTTATTTTATACTGGGACTACAAAATTACTTTCTTGAAAAAAACATACTGTATTATATTTTACACTGGGACTACAAAATGACACTTTCTTGAAAACACCATAATTATATTTTACACTGGGACTACAAAATGACACTTTCTTGAAAACACCATATTATATTTTACACTGGGACTACAAAATGACCCTTTCTTGACAACACCATACTATCGCCATAGTCATGCTTCTGTACATAGGTCTCAGAAATCACTCATGATTGCAATTGTCACAACACTGCTATACCGGGTACTGTTGGGCAAACAGTACAAATTAACAAATAAATTCAGATATAACATTGATAATATCTTTATTCACATTTTCTTTTTTCTTCATTCATATAAAATACCATTCTACAACATAGTAATTGATTTTATAATACCTTTATTCACATTAATTCATTTAAAATAGCATACTAGTAATTCATTGACAATTCATTGACAATATAATAACAAAAATATGTGTATTAGAAAACTTCTATACCTGAAGGAAGAAGAACGTAGAATGTAAAAGAAGAAAGCGTCTAGACACACAAGGTTATAATGATGTACTTGAATACAGTAGATGTAATGTCTGGATGTACAAGAAAATAGCATTTACTAATAAATCGCCACTACTATGGTGTTATATTTGAAGGTTGCGCAGCAAATTACCTGCATCAACAACTTTATTTTGTATTAACATTGATCTATCCCTTTTTTTTAGAAACAGTGAAATATGTCAGATGATAATTACACCATAGTAAATTAAACATTAAATAGCAAAAATACTAATTTCAGCCACAGCTTGCTAATATCTTTGACCCTGTCTATTATATGGCCGGGTAGTGATAATATTTCTCTATATCCAAACGACTGAGTATATACTGAAGTGGGTATAGCGAAGCATTGTCACCATCTGGCAATAAACAGTGCCAAGCTAATATTTATGCTTCAAACCACGTCTAGCTTCAAATAGATGCTGTACACCTTGGGTAGTGTTCATACATGATGCTTGGACATTTACACTGGACAAAAATATATGAATAGGTGAAAAACCTACAAATATTTGTATATAGATTCATAATACCAATGTTAATAGTCTTCAAATATGATATCCCAGGAAAACATAAACAGCACAAGTATAGATATGAGTGAGGATATGAAGTTAAAAGCACTTTTCTCCCTGTCCTGGCCCTCATGTATCCAGCTCATGTATTTATCCAGGGTAGTCACACTCACTGATAAGAGTTGGCCTTGTGTTTGGGTAGAAAAGTGAACTCGGAAGAGGTAGGCCCCAGAAGCATCTCACTGCAATTCACGGACATTTCAGACATGAACTCTATCTCATTAATAGTGCAATTGGTAATCTACACAATGACAATCAAAGGATGTCGTTGTATATATAAAAACATGACAGTAAAGTATGATGTTGAATCAGTTACAGTTCGGGGACGGAGAATAACGGATACTGATCCATTCTTAAATCGATTATAGTTTGGTTTTTGATTGAATTAATGTTTAACGTCGCGGCGGGAATATCTCACCCATAGGCGACTTGTTTGGAATGAAATGCATTGACCCCCCTATTTCGTAGATTATCTCGGTAAATACTTCATGGAATGAAAAACAAAAAAACTCCAT
>JAVCKZ010050548.1:0-17884 GCA_034780755.1 Lepetodrilus elevatus
AATCATGAAAACATGTTTGTAATCTGATCGTATATTTTTCTTTTATCAAGTAATGAATTCATCAACACATAAAAAAACATCCTTTTAAACAACTGTAGCATTTGTTTTAATTTTTTCACGTACAATGTTCTGCTACTTGTAATCTGTAACATTCAGCAATTTTGAATTCCTTAAAAAGAAATTATGAGCCATTTTCTGAGTGGTGCTTTTTCATAGTCTTTCAGTATATATTGGTAGGGTGATATTTTGAACAGGAGTATTTGAATGAGAACAAGGTGTGACACAGACTAATGTGTTTCATTCCCATATAATTCATGTGTTTTCTTGTACATGTTTTCAGATTACTTCTATTAGAATTTATATTTTTTACAAGATAAATTTTACAAGACATATTTCTGCTTTTATCTGACACTCTGTTTTGTGTTTTCTTTCTGTTTAAAAGTGTTATTGGATGTTATGTGTACCATGGATGATTCACAATTGCAAAGCTTTGATGAAAGTATAATTAATTAATAGTCATCAACAGTTATGTTTAGTTTACATGACGAATTTTACAATTTTATAGTGTGGATGCATACATTTCAATTGGAGTAAATTGCTAGTACTATTAGTAAAATTTTACAAACCCAAGATCTATCTTATTAGTACTAAATATACACTAGAACTGTATCGTCGCAAATGGGTGAAAGATTCCCGCAGCGACGTTAAACTCCATATTCACTCACACTAGAACTGTTGACTTGATCTTGTAAAGTGTGAGGTCAAATCTAGGGCAAATACTCAAGGAGCTTACCGGTAATGGTGGTGATAATATAACATGTATAAGCAAAACAAATATTTATACAGCTTAATGGTGAATGAATTGGGGGAGGGGTGTGTATATCTATAAACTTTTTCATATGAGGTTCAGATAATCAATAAAATCAAATCAAAATATACATTTAAAAAGCGCCGGTATCCAGCTATGGCGTTTGGAGCATTGGGTACTATCTGATCATTCTGATCGTTGTCATTCGTTGTCATTCGTTGATTGATTCTTTAAATTAATATTTAATATTAATTATTCTTGTTATCAGTATTCTTGTTATCTTCAAATAATCTTGGTATTAGTAGTAGAGTTGTGAGTAGTATCTTATTTTCCACATACTTCATGTTTCAGGTTGTACTCGTCTCCGAAGCCACCAACCCCTCAACAAACCAGAGTGAGCCCTTACAAATGGGTCCGCCAAATCTTCGATCATCCCAGTCCAGAGCTGGAGACGGCCAGAAAGTCTTTGATTTTCAAGCTGAATGAAGTTGCACGAAGTAGGTTTTGGCCAGTTTTACTATCTCTTTCCCATGTTAGTTTAACATTTCTTGAAAGGTTAAGACTTAATTTTAACCAGTTTTACCATATCAGTGACTCAGCAGGCCTCAAAGTTACCATTTTTTCCAAGGAGCCATTTGGCTCCTGCATAGCGAGAAACACTTTAAATAAGTGAAATATTGGTAGCCAAATGCAAAATTAGGTCGCCATGGCTCCCAAATTAGTCGCTAAATTTAGCCCTGAGAATTATCTATCTTATTCTTGATCATGTTAGTTTGTTGGCAAATTTTTCATGGTCAGACATATTTTATTTTTACCTGAAAGTATGTACAGTTGATTTGTCTACATAAGTATATATGGGTAACAAGCTACATTTTCCGCATGTTCCACTGGTTTTCAATATTTTGATATTTTTTTCAAAACTTTGTGTATTTTTTTTTATTGTGAAATAACAAAAACTTATTGTGAAATAACAAAAATTACAAAAAATATTTATAAAATACAAAATAGAAATGGATCCTGATTTTAGTTTTGGATTTAAATATATGGTATGGTATATATATATATATTTTTTTTTTTGGACAGCATATAAATGATGTAGTGTTGATTAAGTAAACCTCGTAACCTTTTCAAAGATTTCTGGGTGTAGCGCGATGTTTGTCTTGTCAGAGGGGATGGACAACGTGTCCACACCATGCAGCCTATGTACACCGTGTACACATCCACCAATGATTACTGCGACCTTCTTACAACCAGCATGCCTACAGAATATATGTAGAAGGGCATTCGAGTAGATGCTGCAGGTTTAACCCTCGTCCTGCTGGAGGCAACCAGAGATGCCCTAAGGAGCTGTGCATGTGCCTAATCCAGCAGGGAGAGGGTTAAAGCAGCTGTACATGTTTAACTCTTTCCATGCTGAAGGCAATTGGAAATGCCCTAAAGAGCAGGGTCTGTGCTGTGCAAAAACATTAAAAGTGAGGGTTAACAAGCAGGGAGAGGGTTATGGCTACATAGTTTTGGGAAGGACTGTTTCTATCGATAGTTTTTATATGCCGGTCTATTTGTTCACGTGATTCGAAAATGCTTTCATGTAATTTAATAATTTTAATAAGGGTCAATATGTTTCTAATGAGATGGGAGAGTATCTAACTATCTTGTATTGATAAGATTATGATTTTGAGTTTACTTTTATAGCTTTGCAGCAAAATTTACCATCAAACTTGTTTATTTACATTCAATACTATTCAGAAAGAAAACCGCAATAATTTATTTGCATATTTCATGCATATTGAATTTTTGCTATAGATCTTTCCAATGAAAATAATGTTAAACTTAAAGTTAAGTTCTGTAGTTTATATATGAAATAATACCATTCCATGTTATTTATTAATAAATCTTGTGTTTACATCCACTTTTTCTCAAATACTTTGTTTCAATATTTAATTAATTATGGAAGCTAGGAATTTGAACAAACGTTTCATATGATCACAAGATTCACAACAGAGGTTGGAGGTCATACTATTTTGTGAATTATTTCTCAATGTTTCTTGATGTCACAGGTGGTCATGGAATTAGCTTTAATTTCACGTTGCAGTCAATAGTGAAGCATTTGTAAACAGGTTTAACCAGTCTCTATGCCTTGCGTACCGGGTCCAAATTTTAGGCTCACCTGTGTAATATACACTGCATCTGAAAATCAACCAGTTAAATCCTTACCTTGTTCAGATTTAGAATAGGGATATTTTAAATACTTGAGTATATAATTGAATGGTATCAAATTTCTAAGTCGTGTAGTGATTAACTAACATTGAAAAGTATGGAGGACAACATGCTGCTAAGAGAAGATTTGAAAAGCATATAACTGGGAATGTTTACCAAAACATATCAGTGACCTGGTACATGTACTGTAGAGTCAGTAGAACACCTGACTTAAAATAGTCAAGGAAAATGTCACCAATAAATTTGAATAGTACAACCAAAGCTATATTATATTACCACTATTTGGGATTTGTGTTGTGAATAATAATGTATGGATTTTAGAAGGGCGGCTGGTACTGGTAGCACAGTTGTAGAAGGTTAGGACTTTGTAGCCAAAGGCCTGAGTTCAATCAATGTTTGCGAAAGTTACTTTCCTGACGCTATATTGATAGGATGCGCTGATCGTGGCATGGCAATGCAGTTATCATCCTTGGTCTGTCACCTTGGTCGGTGCGCTCAGATTTACTTCAACATTAAGCGCAATGGATGTTGCACAATGCTCATGTAATATTATGATACCGTATCATGTGCATTGCAGTCAGTGTTTGAAGCAAGCGTTAAACACAGATCAAACGATGCTATGTTACAGTGAACCGCAGTACGAGCACACCGTCGCTGGGTTACACGTCTCCCACGAAGTCGCAGCCCGTGCTGAGCCGCTCCACGGACAGCACTCCACACCGGCCCCATGTCCGACACTCCCTGCTATCTGGACCCGCGGGTAAGTTGTTGAATTTGGTGTGTTTGACACTCTGTTATCTTGACCTGTGTGTAAGTCATTGGTGTGTTTGACCTCTGTTATCTGGACCCATGGGTAAGTCATTGGTGTGTTTGACCTCTGTTATCTGGACCCATGGGTAAGTCATTGGTGTGTTTGACACTCTGTTATCTGGACCTGTTGGTATGTCATTAGTGTGTTTGACCTCTGTTATCTGGACCCGTGGGTATGTCATTGGTGTGTTTGACCTCTGTTATCTTTAACTCAAGATGAATTTATGTCAATGTTACATATTGGTAAAACAGTGCCACTGACATCAAGCGACGGTCACTCACTGTTGGGTCGATATTGAATAGGGTTATTCTTGTGTTCAGGTAATCGTGTGGACACCGGCACGTTCACCCGGCCCAAGAAGAGTCGAGAGCGACTCGGTCAGATGGGCAGCTTCGAGAAGGAGAACGAACCCGACTCCCAGAGGAACGTCGCCGATATTGAAACCGTGGCGAAAATGCAAGAAGAAAGTAAGTCTGATTGACATCAATCTTCGTTCTAACCATACTCAGCAGACCCAGGACCTGAGATTACAAACTTTTTTTTTAGTACGATTTCATGCTCAATTTCGAATTTTATATGAGCATAAAATCGTACTTGAGGAAGATTCGTGATCTCATCCCCTGGCCCCGAGATTACGAAACTTTTCTGAGTACGTTTCTGTACTCGACTCAGAATTGTGTTCATAAAATGTCATGTGACGTCATAGTCTGAGTACGTTTTCGTGCTCAGAAAGTTTCGTAATCTCGGGGCCTGGCCTTTATATGTGCATCATACAGATATGTAAAACACTGATAATACTGTATGTAATTTTTGAACATCATATTCTACTTTTCTTACATATGTGTCAGCAATAGCACTTCATGTCTTAACCCTCTCCCTGCTGAAGGCGAGGTAACTTGCCCGATCACATGCAGAAATAGAATACTTTGATTTTATTCAGCAGGGAGAAGTTTAAATGATTTAATCATGGGGGATTGCTATGGTTAAATTTACTTTTGTACAGCATGATTTCTGGAGTAATGGTCGTCACCATGTTTAAAATAACATAGCATTGCATTTTAAAAGATAGCATTTATACCGTGATCGATGGTATTAAATGGATTCTGTTAATTTTTCCAGGTTTACGACAGAGTATAAGTGCTTCACCTAGGAAAGGTAAGTTATTTTATATTATTTATATTTTATAAGTATTTTATTGTCCTGTCCTGTTTTCTCCAACATATATAATAAGTTGCAAGTTTCCTCCTGAATCCTATCCAAAATGGGCAAGTCAAACTACAGTTGAAATAATCTTGAAAGTGGTTCTAAATCCTAAATTAAATCAAAATAAATAAACAAATAAACAAATAAATAAATAAATAAAAACACTGAAATACTGCAGGTGGGTGGGATATGGTGCAAAACCTCAAATTTGCTAACTTGCCGTGTACAGTGTATCATACAATTCATAGACACAGTTGTGATATGCGTACATGTTGCTATCGTCGTTGTAGGTCTGAGAGCTCGCCAGTTGCCAGGACAGTTTGGAACCAGCGACACCGACAACAGTGCCTCCCCTGTCGGCTCCAACAGATCCAGCCCTGGTCGCTTTGACGGTATGTATGTCTCCTTTGACGGTATGTATGTCTCCTTTGATGGTATGTACAAGTCCTTTGATGATCGTTCATAGTTCTTTTAAGTATGTCTCCTTTGTTGATATGTATGAGGATCTGTTGATGGTATGTTGACATTGCTCTGCTCTGATGGTAGGTGATGGAATGTATCGACATCGGAACAGCCTCGGCTCCGACGCCAGTAGTCCCCCAGACAGTCCCCACGCTAGTCAATACATCAACCCATCAGGGGTTAACCCATTTCATGCAGGTGAGTGAGATTTGTGGTTAACCTAGTCTTCATAAAAAAGCACCTGTATCTCTACAAAAAGTAATATTTTATTCATTGTGAAGTTCCATTAAATGGACGTTTACAAATGCCTATTAAACATGAAAATTCACATTGATTAAAACTTGCCATTTATGCACTTCGCTAACTTGGCCACGAGTAGTTAACTATGTTTGGTTCTCCCATGATAATTTCCGGACCTACTGTTTACAATGTCCATCTCTCCCCCCCCCTCCATCTCTTTAGAGTACCCCGGTGGCCGGCACCACAGCGTGCCGAACGTGTCGCGGCTGCAGCAACCGCAGTCCGCTCTGACCTCCAGCGACTCCAGTCTGGACCGGCAGTCCGTGGGCAGCGACGATAACAACCTGGCTCCCGAGACCCGCAACCTCACCCGCCACCAGCCCACCACGCCTCTGCGGTCAGCCTCCCCGGCCATAGGGGGAGGAGGGCTCAAGCAGCCACAAGCTCAAATACCCCTGAGGGCACCGTCGCCCTCACGTAGCGGTCTTCCCACCCCCATGCGCAGAACCATACCCCGCCCCAATGGGGGCAGGACTTCCCTTCCCACTCCCAGAAGGTGAGTTACGACATGCCAGTAAAGAAACTCATCTAATAATAATAATAATAGTAGTAATTCTCTTGGAAATATATCAATATAATAATAATAATAATATAAATACATTCACCATTCATTGTTACACAAGTTGCTCTGTGCTCTGTTAAAACTTTATTGCAGGGTTGTAGGAAACTGTTTTGATGTGGGTTTTAAATGATTGCAGAGTTGGGCAGGTTTTGATATTGATTGGAAGATTATAATAATATACAGTCCTCATCCTTGCTGTTAGTGAAATAAACTGAAAGAATCTCTAAACTTTAATGAATAATAATAGATTTCTTTTTTATTACGATGCAGAATATATTGATAAATCACGAAAAGTAATTTTTGTAGACTTTATCATTGAGCTAAACAATTTTTCTTGTGATAATAATTTGCAAGTGTTTTGCCGGGTCATTTATATGCAAAAGCCAAATATCTAAAGTAATAAAAATGTATACAGTATAGGTGTTTCATTGCTGTTAGAGATCTATTTGTTCACCCCCCAATTATTTTTTGGACAAATCATTAACCATGTAAGTGTGAGTCTTAATGTTATTATCAAGCTGTTCACTAGTGTATGCGTGTTAGGGTGGGCAAGAGAAGACACTATTTTCCCTGCTTATCTCAAGATCTGAAGCAGAACGCTGTTTGGATTTACTGGAGGATCCCACAGGTCACCAAATCCTCAAGGTCATTCAAGCCCCTGCTAATGCGTCCAGCGGCCGTATTTACGAAAGGGTTTAACTTTTTGAAGACCAAATATATATCAAAAACCCTTTCGTGAATACGACCCCTGGTTTGAATACAGAACTTCATGTTTTGCCCTCTCCATGCTGGAGGCAACTGAAGATGCCGTAGAGAGCTGTGTCTGCATTATCCAAAAAGAAGTGTGTTGAACAGTGCAGAATAATTTTGAACAATTTGTCAAATTGTCTTGAGATTCACCGGGCCCCGAGATTACGAAACATTTTTGAGTCCAAACTTGTGCTCAACTCGGTTCACATGCTCACATCAATTTTGAGCGTGAGAATGGAATCATGCTCAAAAAGTGTCCTAATATCAGGGCCTGGCCCCGAGATTACGAAACTTTTCCCATTCTCTACTCAGTACTCTACTCAAGGCCCTGTTCATAAAACGTCATGCCCCGAGATTACGAAACTTTTCTGAGTACGTTTCTGTGCTCAACTGAGAATTGTGTTCATAAAACATCATGTGACGTCATAGTCTGAGTATGTTTTTGGGCTCAGAAAGTTTCGTAATCTCGGCCCCATGTGACGTCATAGCCCTACTCACAGGAGTACGTTTTTGTGCTCAGATTATGACGTCACATGACGTTTTATGAATAACATTCTGAGTTGAGTATGAAATCGTACTCAGAAAGTTTCGTAATCTCGGCCCCAGATCTCCTAGGTCACAAGAGACGATAATGTGAAACCAAAAAAATGTACGCACTTTTCCCATGATTGTTAGGTGGTCTGTCTTTAATGCCAAGTGTTTGAGCGTTCACACTATTGATACAGTACTGATATACCAGAGTTTTTGTCATGCCATGTTTTATGTATATTTTTCAGGTCAAATGTTCCATCTCCCCAGCCCTCTCAAGATTCAGACGAAAGTTGGCGCGAGGGATGTTTTTAAAACAAAACGGACACACAAAAAACCCGGAGAACTTCGAAACACAACTTATTTTCTTCAAATGTAACCCGAAATGTTTGCAACTACAACTACAATATGTATATGGCTTTTTTCAGGGGAAGGTAAACTGACCGTGGACTTACGTATGTACGTTTTGCCTCTGCTCTCTCTACTTAGCATTGGGCCCGTTGCTAGAGAACGCCCCTCTCTTGAGACCTAGTCTATGAACGCATTGAATTAAAGGCACATTCTCCATCTTTTCCCCTCTCCCACAGCATGAACCATACATTTCTAATACTCCAATGAAGTTGGAGAACCAACGAGTGAGTTGTTATGGACACACATATATGCATTTGCATCGTTTATGTTATTGGAGTCGGTCAACTCATGCCTATCTCGCTCGGTAATTCATGCGATTATTGAAGTCAATTTAACGTCCTTGTTTAGTCAGTTCAAAGGCAGTTCTACCACAACACTATGTGCTACAGACGCCAGTTTCATCCTATTGGCAAACTGAAAAATAAACAAAACAATTTTTAAGCCAAAATCTAATAGACATCTTTATTTTAGGATGTAAAAAATCTTGACGAATATTGGGAATTAGTTTTTAGAAAGTTTTGGTAACATTTGACCGTTGGCCAAATTTGAATCTAATAATCTGATGTGCAAACTGTCCTACAAATGCATTGTTTGTGCAGATATTATAAAATATATTTTGAACATTATGCAATGAAAATTTGCCAACTTTTACGCAGAATTTATCATTCAAATGGCACTGAGAATTCTGAAGAAGGGAAGGCAAGAGTTGACTGAAGTCCGTGATGAATGAATTTGTTATGACTGAAATCATTGCATAAACTGACTTACACAAGTTAAAAATCACCGAGTTACATCATCCAAATGTGTTTAACATGCACAAAGTTGAGATCATTACTCGCTAACAGACACCAGCGTTATCATGTTCATCATTAACGTAACAAGTTTTGTTCCCATGTATTCTCTGCATGGAAATTAACTTTGAAATGCGACAAGCACAGACCTGGAATCTACGTTTGCTTTTCAGCGTAGTTTAAAAAGAATTTGCTTTGCTAGTATGAATAGGAAATTGGTACAGATTTTTAGTAATATATAATATATTTTACAACTTTGATTATGATAGTGTATGATAATACCGAATGTTGACGTCGTATTATTAAGAATATTCCAACTTTGTTTCCAATTAAATACACAAATTAATGTAATCTACAACTAATTTTTGATAATTCTTTTACAAGATATAAACACCACTTTTGAATTTCCTTTTCCGAAATTTATTTGCTGTATGACTTGTAGTAAATACCCAGTTTTTATTGACTTTCAAATATATTTAGAGGTTTTCTTAGAAATTATTCTAGGATTACAAGAGTTAGTTCCCTTGAATGTTATGCTTCTTTTAGCTGTCATTTGGCCTGAAAGACTGCGTGTATGCCATAGCTTGCTTGTCTTCTATCTACATCACTGTTGAATTATACTAAAGTTCCAACCAATCAGCTGCATTACTAAGAAGTTTATTTGAATTGTGGATGCCATATTTAAAAAACTTATTGTATTGTATGTGAAAAGTTAGTTATGGTTTTGATCATTATCTTTCAATTTGCTATTTATTTATAAGCTATTTATACATATGTGAAGAAGTTAAAACTATTAATATGTCAAGTAAGTAACCATCGCTTCATACAAATTGTTCAATTTTCAATATGGCCGCCACTTTTTTGAAAGATGAAATTTTCATTTTTACATGGAATAGAATTCACTTACCCTGGTGTTATGAATGATACAGAGTGAGCTATGGTCCCACCAGACCTTTGAAAAGTTAAACAGTATTCCAGATTCTGTCCTTGCATGCTAGTTCATATAGTGCATCTTTTAGCTGACTTCCGAGTTTGACCAGTTTGATATTGAAGCTAGCAGTAAAGCTTGTTGACATCTCTATATATATACTCTACATCTTTACGTGCATAAAGTGAAACAAATAATCTATAACTTGTCTATTAAAGTTGGTGCGTTACCAATCGATGAACACACCATGTTGTGTTTTAATCTGTTGCACTAAGTAATGCATTTACGTATACTTCCTATGCAAAGTACACCATTTAAATATGAATTTCCAGGGCAAAATATTTGTCAATCTGAATTTACATGCATCTCATCTATGTTTTTGCTACATGGACGAATATTTTCATTTTTGATAGTTCCAATGAGAAAAAGTAATTGCAGATTAGGTGAATGAATACCTTTGTCTACGTGCTATGCACGTCGTGATAACACTTTCCCCCATACTCATAGTTTATGCGTGATATACTGGCCATATTGACACCAATGTGATCTATAAATATGTACATTACACATCACCATCATCATCATCATCATTATTAATATTATCATCATGATCGTCGTTGTCGTCATCACCATTGTCATCATTCAGATTGTATATGTGTATATTTCCCCCAGCTGTATTGTACGTGTGAAGATCTCAATTCCATATATCCAAAATATAACCGTCACCTTTTACGCAGATGTGTTGTTTGGTTAACCCTCTCTCTGTTGGAGGCAACCGAAGATGTCCCAAAGAGCTGTATGTGCCTAATCCAGCAGGGAGAGGGTTAAAGTGGGAAATTGAGCCACCCGCACAAAGTGCATCCTCTAAACTACAGGCTCACTGTCTTCTTAAACATGCACTACTGGCCTTTAGAAAACTGAGTTGTCTAGTTGGAAGTGCGAGATCCTCTAACGATAGGCTACTGTTTAAGACACATTACACACAGTGTTTGAAATTACCGCTGTCCCAGGCCATTTCTCCCAATACTAAAGGTATTCTAAGGGTCAGTAGAAATTCATATTTTTTGTAAACATTTGTTATTTGTATGATTATTCATGCCAGTTTTAGAGGTAAGTTTCTATTGCTATGGCATATGCCTTTCCGTAATTAATATGTACTCTAATGTCAAGTAGTGAGGACATTTATTACGGTACTTCAAAAAGGAGTTCCCGTTAATGCCAAATTGTCCTGGTTCAGAAACATAGCGTATGAAAAAGCAGTCAGTGAGTGTTTGGTCTAGAGGATGCACAGTCTCGGCCCGACCATTCTTACATTTAATGTCTGGAACATTCTCCAGATTACCATTTAAAATTATCAAGAACCTTGCCTGCAATCAGCAAGGGAAGATGTTCACACGCTTGAAAATGGAAAATAAAAATGGATGACAAAACGGAGGGGTTTATGAAGGTGAAAGTATGTATCAGGTTAGACTGATTGAATTAATGTTTTACGTCGCGGCAGGAATCTCTCGCCCATAGGCGATGATATCAGGTTAGAAAGATGTGTACCACTGTCCGAAAAGTAGCCATATATTACTGATTTCAAGAATAGTATTCACTAATAATCAGATACCAACAGTGGTTTTATAAAAATGAAAAAGCCTAACATTTATGTAATTGGTAAATAATCATATTTCATATTGATACACAAGGATTACCCTCACAAACCTGTCATTTTGTCGGCCATTTTTCATTTCCACAAGTTTTTCCTTGTTGAAATCAGGCATGTGTAACACATTCTCATTTCATCATATATTTTTGGCCATGTAGATTTGATGCTACTGTATTCCTCCAAAGATTTGTACTTAAGCCTGTACGAGAGGTTTGATCATGTGACCTGTTACCATGGTAATAACAGGACTGAAAAGTGATATATATATATATATATATCGATGGACGTATTGCATTTATCTCTGTTAATGTAAAGCTGGTATTATGGTATATATGCTAAAATTGTTATTTTAAATCTATTAGCTGAATTGATGAACAATATCTTATACTTTAAAGATATATTATTATAAATATTACACGAGTTATGGGAGTTGGTAATATTAGCTATTAAGTATTTTACATGCCGAAAGATATGTTATGAATACTCCCATACAATTTCATTTATTAAAAATATACAGGAGGCTAGAAATACAAAGTATGTACGAATCTTGTATAGCTTAATATATTTGTGGAAGTCATTTGGAATTTGAGATGGATTTCTTCGATTCCTGATACCTAATAATTTCATCGACTATCATTGTACTGTACATTAAAAATGAATTGTTGCACTCTCCACGAGTGTCAAACTTAATTTGGTGCTGGTATCATTGCATGTAAAAAAAAAGATTAATGCTATTATATATTGTATTTGTGGATTATTTTTGTGTGAAGTAACATCATTGTTAACCCTCTCCCTGCTGAAGGCAACCCAGAGATGCCCTAATGAGCAGCGACTTTGTCAAATCCAGCAGGGAGATGGTTAAAGTGAAATATGTTCTTTGAGCTTTGCTTTCATGTCATCGCTTTCTGGACTGTTTTAAAGTTCGCAAGCTTTGTTTTCGCTGATGGTATTGTCGTCGACAAGAAGCCAGAATGGACTGAAGTACAGTTTATGGACGAATATTTCATAATCTTTATGATGAAATTTAATTTATTTGCTTTTGTAAAATGTATTTTTATCTGCTAAGAATTATTTTTCGTCACAAGCTACTTTAGATATATTTTCTATCATTGCAAAAGACCTGTATATTGTTCATGTTAAAGCAATGTGGATTTGTGATTGTTAATTGTTGATGGAAAGCTTTAATGCGAAGAAAGTGTTAACGAAGATTTCAAGCAAATCTAACTGAAGACATGACTGACATTTTCTAATTTCTACTAGGGAAGTGATACCGGTAATTATCATTGACATCATTTGATAGCTGGAATTTTATATCTTTTAGTTTTTTTGGTAGTTATATGAAAGCATGTTATATGACAGCATTGTAGACTCAGAAAAGCATTGTAAAAGTATTGAAGATTAGTTCAAGGATAACAAGATTGGACTTTTAACATTGGTTTAGTTACCAGAACACTTTGCAGATTTTCAAGGCATTACGGTGACATGATGGCAGCCTCACTTTGAATTAAAACACAAATGTCAAGCAGTGCATTATGATGTGCCCAATATTCTAACAGATGACATTGTAATGGTAAAAATCAAGACCCGGTTGTATGAAAGTGCCATTAACTAATGACATCATTAGCCATTATTCCTGCATTGACTTTCTATGCTAATGTATTGTAATGCTGCATTAGTTAATGGAGGTTTAATGATACGTTAATGGAGTGTTAGCGTTTCATACAACTGGACCCTGGCATTTAGATAATGGCATATTTTTTCTACTATTGCACTTGTACTTGTTACAGGTGTTGGGAACGTGTCTTTTATGTTGATAATGGTACTACCGTAGATAATAATTATCAACTACTCCCTGGGTATTTACCAGCAATCATCGAGTCTAGATATACTGCAATGGTTTCCTACCACCATTTTGGGCTGCCTTATTTATTTTGGATATTTACCGTACACATTTTGATTTAGAAATTTCATTTCCTTTGTCACCAGTATTAATATACTAGTACTGCTGTTAATTTGGGATTCACAAATTATGATATACTAATTTGGGTTTATCTTGACTAATGGAAGTTGTCGCAGATTCCTGCGTAAAACTCGCTCTTTAGCAGGCTTGTTCATGTGAATCGGCTTCCTATAATACATTATCATTGATCGAATATTGGATGTGTCCTATTCTTGCTCCTGTCACTTGATGCAAAGACATCACAGTTGGAACGGAACAGGAATTTGTCATGCAAAGAACGGAAGGACATGTGTATATACCGGTAACTGATTTTGTGTTTTCTAAGGCATTATCCTGATCATTTCTTACATCTAGAAAACCTGGATGTACTGTGCTGTTCATACATTATGCCCTTCAAGTGCTAGACACCAGCTTATGTTATAGTTGTATATTTTATGGCTTTAGTTTTCACCCACCCCCATATCATAATAGTGTTATATCACTTTGTATAGGATTCGCTATATAGGCATCATGTTATTACACTGTATAGATATTTATCAAGGGACGGGCAACGTGATGTTTGCACGACTTATTTACTCGTTTGCCTTTCGCCAATGTTTTATGTTGCAATTTAATACCAGATTTTGTTGTAAGTGAATCGTATATAAAAAGTATATATATATACATATATATATTATTTGCCTGAGTGTATGAATGTACCACTATTAGTTTGTATTTATTAAAGGGAGAGAATGCACGTTAGTCAGTGTTGGGAGCCGTATTGAGCAACTCTTGCCGAATAAGTCCGCTATTTAATAATACAGGTATAACAATATTACGTATTACTGTCAAGGAGTTTGTATTCGCAGTTTCGAAATTAACAAGAAAACCGTAGTCAACGATGTCGCCTGTCCGTCACTTCATTGGATAGTGGCCACGACGGTGCCTCAAGGTCTTGAGACAGCAGTGATCGAAACTCGTTTGAAAATTAACCCACTGCAAAATCTATTATTTTAAAGTTTCAATCAGGGTCCTGCGCCACAAGAGTTGTAACACCAATACGTGCATATCGAGTTAACGCCTCTTGACGAGCTCCGATTCTGTGGAAAGGGAACCTGGGGAAACAACTCGTAGAGCTCCGCACAAGAGATGCCTGTATTGGGATTTTTTCAAATGAATTTTGAACACTGCTGTCACTAATGACTGTAATATGTCTGTGCTTTCGTCGCACAATGATATGCCTTGGTCAGATTAATGAAAACTTAGTTGGCCTGTGTTGTATGTTATTATTGATGCTGTTATTTGTGAAAACTAACTACTTTACACAATTGATCAGCATTGAGGGTGTATGACATATTTGTGAACTAACTGCCAACCATATCCATGTATTTTGAGGATATGTTTATTTGAGAAACTTGAATCTTATTTCACAGTGGTCATTCTATCAGATTTTTAGTTGATTTTAAAACTATTTCATAACTTGAAACTCGTAATTAAATTTCAAATTTCTTCTATTCACACATGAACTGGAGTAATACTTGTCATTCTGGGGGCCTATTGTCGAAATATTCTTACAAACTTCTTGGCCTAAGAACCATTCGTAGCCTATACAATGAGAATCGTTAAGAACATTTCGAGAATATGCCCCCAGGACAGATTATTAATGAGACAGAAAGAAAACTAAATTATAGATTGAAATCTGTTGTAGAAACATATAACAGTACATGTATTTTAATTTTGATTTTGTCCTTTCATGGATATGGTGGCCTAGTAACGAGCTGAATGTTACCATCGCTATTAGCTTGGACTCAATTACGCCTTGTTTTGAAGGTTTAATGTTGGAATTATTACAGTCGAACTGGACAGCGCATTTCTCATTCCAGCAAGAAAATTAAATATTCTATTCAAAACTATATGTTTGTTCTTCGTGTCGTTCTTCAGAATTTTCCGCTTCTACTTTTCACAGAAATGTTTCGGGCTGTTCCAAGTAAAATGGCAGTTGAAACACTTCTACAGTAGACCTCGCATATAACGGACTCATTGGGACCGGCTATTTCTGTCCGTTACCGTATATGCAAAGTCTGTTCTACACATATGCCGCAATTAGCGTTATACAGGACCTGGGACTTCAGATTCAGTCCCTTATGTGCGAGTGTCCGGTTTATCCGAGGTCGACTGTATATAGTATAAGAGGGCGTCTCGCAACAAAATTCATAGTTCTATAGGATGTGCTTATGAAGAAATGTGGGCCCTTCATTATGGTATTGAACTTCTATTCAAGTTGGTGGTAAAAATATTTTGCTTTTATTTGTGTCCAACCCCCAAAAGTGCCCACATACCCATCAGAAATGTCAATATCTGGTAGAAATGACAATATCTGGTAGACAGCCACCAAACACATCTCCTCATTCACTGTTGTGAAAACACAAGTTGTGTAATACTAAAAGCTTCGCGCACACGGGTCGATCAGTTATACGATGAGTCTAGTGCGATTGGTCGTACGAGTAGAACTTGTTCTAGTCAAGCGATTTCAGTCGTTGTAATGGCCTATATGCTCACACAGTGCGATTTGACGCATTGTTGCAACTGATTGACCCGTGCGAGTCTATGGTATACATTGTTGACATGTTCACATTATGTAGTTTCCTGTAAGGTTGAACTCAAACTTTGATGATAATTTGTTTATTCAAAAAATAGTATACCTAGAAATGGTATAATAAATTGTTAACATAATCCATATAAAGTGATGCTATATAATGTTATATACTGTAGATCATGAAATTAATGCGTTGCTAATTTAATGCGACCTCTAGATTTTAGACGTAAATGCGACACCAATAAAATGCGAACGGCCATTAACGCGCAGCAATTAAATCCGACAATACAGCGGTCGCATTTTTTGCATTAATATTCTGCTCTCGTTAATTTCATGATTTACAGTATTAGGAATACAAGGCAGTGTCATAAAAGGGTTGTTAGATTAACCATGGACAGTATAGTGGTAGTAAAACCGACACATTTTTCATACATTAACACGATTTTATAAAGTGATTACATGGTCTATATTGGGAGGATGTTTCTATGAACTGACTACATGGTCTATATTGGGAGAAAAAAGCAGTTTATTGTGGCACACAAATGATGGCGTAAAGTTAAATTAATTCTCAACAGTAAAACATACGGTACATGTGCGAGAGTTTAGATTTCCTGTAATATTCTTTGCCATTTCAAGGGCGACCTTTACTTGGCGGTTCAAATGAACACATCAACCTACAACACCACATTGAAGTTGAAAGTAGATGTTGAGTCTATTTTGAGCTTTAGTTTTCAAGCGTCTTCCTGAACAAACTGCTTATGGGTCGATCACACTGGCCCAAATGCCATTCCGTTTGTTTTCCGAATAGGAATTTGGGTGTTCGGGGAGCGAACGGATCATATTCGGGAAGCATTCGGTGTGTTCTAGGAGCATACTGGCTGTTCGGCTCCGTACGGATACATATACGGACTGGCATTCGGTAGCTCCAAAATGTTGTTGTGCATGTTCAAAATAATTTTCATCGACCATCCGAATGTCGCGTTCATGTGTATTCGAGAAGTATTCGGGAAGCATTCTAGGAGCATACGGCATGTACGGAAAACGTTCGGGAAGCATGCGTCTAGTTCTTTGTGTTTTAGGAATTACATTGTGGAGGTGCTGGATTCCGTATATGCTTTCCGAACACCCCGAAAAGACCTAGAATGGACCTAGAACATGACGAATGCTTTCCGAACGTTTTCACTATCCTCGGAAAGCGTGCGGAAAGAGTTCGGTCCATTCTAGGACGAATCGCAGTGTTCGGAAAGCATACGGAAAGCGTTCGGAAAGGAAACCTTTCGAAGTATTCGGTCTATTCTAAAAGCATTCGGAAACCACATACTGAAAACATTCGGAAAACAAATGGAAAGCATTCGGTGATACATTGGGGAAAACACATTCGGACGGACTTTCGGCCAGTTACAAAAATCACACCACTTTCGTGTACGGAAAACAAACGGAATGGCATTCGGGCCGCAGTATAATCGCCCATTAAACCGAATTGAATGACTCGATCCGAATTATTTGTTCACATGCGCAAATGAATTTAGGCTGTAACCCACTTTCATCAACCCAGTTTATTCACACCACATTTTAATCCGGTTTTACTAAAGCGATTCCAATCGATTAGGATTCTACAATCCCGATTCCCGAGCCACAATGAGTTGTATCAAGTAAATTTATATGTGGATATAATTACATACGGTTGCATAAGTTAAATATTGACACCAGCCAAATTGTATATAAGTACGCGTGTGTAGACCTATTATAGTTTATGGTCTACTCTGCTACTGGAGATATAATAATGGCATATGTAAGTGTGTGTGTGTGTGTGTGTGTGTGTGTGTGTGTGTGTGTGTGTGTGTGTGTGTGTGTGTGTGGTGTGAGAGAGAGAGAGAGAGAGAGAGAGAGAGAGAGAGAGACAGAGAGAGAGAGAGACAGAGAGAGA
>JAVCKZ010050559.1:0-17881 GCA_034780755.1 Lepetodrilus elevatus
AGAAAATGGAGTTTTTTTGTTTTTCATTCCATAAAGTATTTACCGAGATAATCTACGAAATAGGGGGGTCAATGCATGTCATGCCTAACTATAGCTGCGTAAACATATGTGTGTGATACATATTATATAAATGTACTTATCGTAAGTATTAAATTGCATAGTATACTTAAATACTAATGCATGCGTGCTTAATCTTCTAGTCCCGACATTCAATTGCAGAATGCTGAAAACATCTGCATTGTGAAATATAATGCATTACGTGTGTTTCAGGTGTGCACCTTTTCAGTTTCAAACAGAATAGATATGGTAAAACATGCACGTATTAATTTTCTCTTTTCGCATCTTAAGAACTGTATACATTTGAAGGGGCATTGGTGTTGGTTCACAGCAGTTTGTGTTCATCAAGTATTGCTTAATAGAACAGTAAACACACACTGTTAGATATATTGCTGTATATGACATTTCACTGAATTGTAATAATTTGAATTACGCGGCATTTGAATTTGAATCCATGAGCAAAAACTTGAATGTCAGCAACCACTCCGAAATCACTGCAGTGGAAAAACGTAGACATAATCTTTTTATAATGCACGAACACGTCACCCTAGTCGTTTGTCTTTAGAAGATGAAACACGACAGAATGTTTTGCCAATGAAACACCATGATTATCCCAACTGCATATTGGTTTTATATTCAAATTATGACATTGTAAATACTGGCTAAACGAATAACACCATGCATGCACCAATATAATTATATATGAATATGATGAGCATAATTACTTGGCTCTAAATTACAAACACCTGAACGCGTTATCTACATAAACTGTCTTAATATACCTATCACTAGTTGAGTGGTAGTATAATGGATAACACAGCACAAGTCTTCCCGTAAACATCTACAACAGACGTGCATGTCACTGTCTTCCTCTCGTGTGTCCTGTCAGCGTGTAGAACCCATCAGTTTGCTTCCATCTTCGTGGTGACTGTGAAGGGTGGTGTACAAACTCCTTGCCTGCCGTTGGTGGAGGGGTGCAAGAGGGAGGGAGAATTTGTGGGTCATGTAGATCTGACAAAATATTCCCACTAGTCTGAAGAATTTTGAAGAGTCTTTGACAACAACATGGTTATTAAAACGCATTCCCGAAAACATGTACTTCTGAAGTCATTGCTCTAAGGTTTTACACTGAAAACATGTTTATGCATACATGGTATATGTATAAACATATGATTTTCTCTGTTAATATTGTCCTGCTATAGCACATGTGGTACTATTGTCTAATTAATGGCTATGGTTAAACGACCTCCACATGCAGCATCATTGGACGTTTTATACTAACACCACAGTATATTACTATCATGATCAACGAATAGCAAATGATAAATACGTATGATATAATTATGCAGTTAAACCATGCGTTCATTTTCAAAATATGACACTGGAATAAAAATACATTACGAATGCACTTAACACGAACGTTTAATCAGCAGACACCATGTGATCTTCATCAGACCAACGTCCTTGTGAAAGCATACAACTGGAACCAGAGCTTGATGATAGCGAGAGAACCAACGCGTCCACAAGGGTCTGGCTTATACAGAGCTTCACATTAAGGATATCCATTATTTCCACGTATATTTGAGCTGCTGATGTTAATAAATTATAGGTATTATTTTGTGCTGTGGGTGAAGCACTATATCCAATGGTGCCGAACCATTGGGCTTGAAATCACAGGGTTTGCCATCTGGACAGACACGTCGTACATTGCATTTAACATTCTGATGGTTCCAGTGCCGTGTGCAGTTATGTCAATGGTACACACATGCTACCAGGGAAGAAAGCAACGTTATTCGGCTCCAGTGGCCTCTCTCGAAGGGAAGACATATAAGCATGCTTATTTTTGTTCCCATCCATGAAGGTAAAAAAAAGAACGCCTATATATCATTGTGGGAACATATGTCATCCAGTGTTTGGTAAAGACTGGTAGGTTTAATTAGAAATGCATGTTCTTGGCAATCGTACATTGCTTTAACCACTTATCGTGTACCACACAAACGCGCGCACACACACACACACACACACACACACCTCCACACACACACACACACACACACACGCGCACACACACACACACACACATACACACACACACACACAAACACACATATACGGGTATGGTACAGTATTGCATATAGTTTAATTAATAACATAACCGCAAACTCGCCCGTATGCATGCACGTGCACTATACACATATACGTCAGAACACACATACACGCGCTCATAGATAAACAAAGCGTACTTGTAATGATATACTAATACACTTTCCATGCAGTTTCATCGTTAAGTTCAATACGTGTATATTTACTTCTGTTAGAAAACTATTAACTCTAAACGTTGTGAGTTGCTTTTTGTAAACTGACTACGGCTGCGAGATGGATTGAAAATGATTGAAAATGATGGCTCTACTTCAGGTACAATAACTATTCATTGAGCTGATAAATAGATAATTGGCAACGCACTCGCCACAAACAAATGGTTCAAGCACCGATACGATTTGTAAAACAGGAATAATAACATTGTGCGTTTAATGTGAAAATAATACACTGACATAGCCATAACATTAATAAGCTGGATACAATAATAATTTACTTTAACGTCGAAAGAAGTGCGCGGTTTCAGTTAGGCTCCATTCTGTGGACTCTATTCTCGTGTTTGGGACACACTGCTTTCCGGAACACCTGTGTTTCAGAATGAAAAATGTATTTATTCAGGGAAACGAAGACACTGTTTTTGTCAAATCTGTATACATTAATGGTTGCGGATGACAGGGTTTTCTGTCAATAAGCACACGTGCAAATCAGTACAACTTATAATTACACCCAATGCCTAGGACTAATCGCCATGTCCCTTTCCGACGATCCGACTAAATTCTTTCCCGCAATTATTTCTCGTGTACGATGTTTAGACTTCACTTCCTCTCTGGACGCTTAATGTTGGACCAATGTACTTCACACTTCCAGTAATTAATTATGCTCGATATCAAACTTATGTGCGTCCGTATTGTTTCCTTAACTCGGCGAAATAAATGCCAAGCTGTTATTGGACAACAGAATGAACTCGCCAAATTGGAGCCAAAGCGAACTGCAAGGCCGTTCAATCAAAATGTCAGCCAATGCAGTTCACAATTATGATGTATAATTTGTTTTTATTGTTTCCTAGTCCCGCCAGAGGTTATTATCGCGCGTCACATAGAGTTATGTCCCCTTTGCGTTTCAAGACATCAAAAGACCTAATGATTTCCTCAGCAAAAAATTATGTTGTGTTATCAAATTTCGCGGTTGTTTTCTGTGCTCTGGTCGACCGTGGTGGAAGCAGGAAGTAATTGATAAATAACATATTTCTCTTCGGTTTTAGATTTAAGTGGATGATGTATTGAACTTGGTGTGGGTTGCCAACAGGAGTCGAATTAAAATCGTGTCGAGCTACTTTTCCGATTATGTTTTGCAATTAAAATGTGATTGGTTCCATATATCAAAGTTAGCAATGTTTGTAGAAACAACACCATATTTTGCATGTAATTCGCACACACTTCGTATGTGATTTATGCAAATTCAAACGTAAGGACACACTGTAAATTGTCCACAATAATATATTTGGGATATGGAGCAGAATAGTGTTTGGATAGGAATGTGTGTTTACACGGTACTGAGATATATATATGATACATGATACATGATATAAACGTGAACAGAGCATAATGAACTGAGGTTAATCTCTTTATGATATTGGAAAACAACGTATGGAATGAACGCTTCTACAGATACATTACCACCGTCTGGTTTGTTTGTATCAGTCTTAATGGCGCCAATATTCTGACATAGACGTATTGCTCTGTCTTGCGGTCGCCTGTATGGTGTATGACATTTTGTCATTACTGTCATCATTCAATGCCGCGTTGTCATGGCATTATCAGTGTACGGGAAGCTGCTTGTTCTGTATCCGGCCATTATAATACCATCCAATCCGCCGCACTAGACATTGACAAAGATGTCTTGTGCATATTTGCAATTAGCGGAAGATAATTAACAGTGTGCTAGGCACTGCTTGTGTTGTTTGAGACAGGAATACAGGTATATTAATTACTATATTGATAGGGTTGTTTTCGAGACATGACATCCGTAAAATTACTTAGCCATGCTGTCCATTTAGATGCAATAGTTTAAGATAAAGTCACAGAATGTAATTTCCGTTCAGGACATTAATTAAAACATTTTATTTGTGAAATGTACTGTTACATTCATAACATTTATGAAGCACATCAACTAGGTCATTCTGAACTGAAATGAGATGAAGGTCAGTAGAAACAGCATACCTGTATCCATTGCCTAATTGCTGATAATTGCTAATTGCTTAGGCTCCTGATGCATGATGTTGGTAGTTTAGATGAGGATATTCAATTATATAATACTAATTGCTGATAGTATGTAATACGTGTACATGCTTGTAAACATGATTAAAAGGTGTTCACTAATCACTAAGCATAATGCAAGGCTGTTACGAAACGGAAGTCAAGATATCGAGATACTCCATATCTACTCACTCTTACTGTACAAGATATTGACGACATATTGACACTGTTAATACATTAAGCCAGTCTACATTTCAGTGTATGTACAATGCAACTTGGATAGCATACATCTTCGAACCCGTGGGGCTGAAACATTATTGCAAAATGTCCTTTGATTGTCGAAGATGCTTCAATATTGATCAATTCCAAGACGGTCGATATAACTGTTTACTTGGAACCAACAAGAAACCTCTGCAATTTTACAACACTTTTGAGGTTTCAAATGAGACGAGAGAGAGAGAGAAAAAACAGAATCCGGAAGCATCAGCTTAAAAAATACCCAACTTTTCTAACATTTCATTTCCTTTTCAAATATTCAAGAGGTATTACTAGTATTAATGAAATATAAAAACTGGCAGATATTGATTGAAGTCGGTAGTTTTTGCTGCTATATATACCGTTATCTGTTTTCCCTAGCTGAATACATATGTATAGTAATCCAGAGCATATGTAGGTATAGGTTGCACTAGTCGGAGGCTTATTGAACTTGAAGAGCTCGGGGCAAATGGACAAATCAATTACGTTCTCCCCCCCAGTCTGTCTGCAGGTGCTCGCCAAGACGTGGGCATACATCACGTGACCACGTGCACTGCACACACAACGTGTGTCGGTCAAGTTGAATGACCGGTAAGTAACAAAATAATTTAATATATTTTTCGACTCCCTTTACACATATAAACTAACGTCCAAAAGAAAGTATACCAAGTAAAAAGTTAAAAGTAAACATTTAATGTTCTATATAGTTTTGTTCTTCTTCCATAGTCTTTCAAAACCTTTGTATACTTTCTTTTGGACGTTAGTTTATAAACAATATGCCCTTCTTTAAGGCATGACTATTTAGTAAATGTATTTAGCATAGCGCAACTGCTGACACATTTATAAATAGTTATCCTTGGTAAATTGAAGTTAAGTATGTAATCTATTGAGCCTGATAACGGATCCACAGGACAAGTGCTCAGCAGTTCTACTGTATATATGATAGGCCTACTCATGACGTCGTTTAATTCCACAAAAGCTATATGAGACGCTATGAATATGAGTATACGCAGAATCCTCCCTTGCCCGCTGAAGGTATTCCAATTTAATTATATCGTAAAAATAAGTCAACGATATTATAGGTGAAAGCCGAGAGAACACGTGAGCAACAAGTAATTCAAATCTAAAAGTAAATCTGTGTGGCCATTTCTGCTTCTAAAATCAATACCGTGTACTTTCTTCACTCAGATAGGACAGGCTGGATGTGGTGAATTACCAGTGTAAGCTTCCAGCACGTGGCCGCTCAGCCGGCGTGAATCCCTGTAATCTGCAGATATCTCCACATGACAGCGGCCACTTAGAAGAAGCTCAGGGCACTTCTTTCCAGTGTCCCGGAAGTTCCCAAATAGAGATGGATTCCTACTCGGAGGGCACATGGGAATCAATTGCATCTATCTGTATCTCTGTCTGTAGTTCTCTATATCTGGGTTATCCACACACTTCACACAGCAGGTCAGATACAAACAAATCCAGTCAGTTTTATACAGTAATCACGGCACATCTTTATTCGCCCAATGACCATTTTAGACGTACGTCACTACCCAACCGGAATACAGATGGCCCTTTAGGGTCCCCCACTTCCTGTAGTAGTCTGTGTAGACAGTCCAGGACATCCCGATAATGACATAGTTTAGGCTTCAGTCCATCCGGTTGCCTTGCCCATCATAAAGAAAATGTCGACCACTAAGAGTCTAAGACCTAAAATGTTAGCACTGTTGACATAGCGATGCATCTATATTAGTTAATGGTAACTGACATAGTAAAGACGTTGAAAGGAACAGCATAGACGCAGGAAGAACGTATGTATAAGTAATTTGTAAAGTATGCATGGGTGTTCGATATAAGGACGAAAACGTGAAAGCCAATTCAATTATTACAACTTAGTCATCCTTTGTAAAAATACGAAACTGCCTGAATATATGGAAATCTTGTAATTATGGTACCGTTTATAAACATATATTCTACAAAAGACGACAGCAAAGAGCAAAGACGCGACTATTGCACAGCCAAAAATACACTCATGTCTACTGTAAGTATTAATCTTCCAATCGACAGAGTACCTTCATATTTGGACTATTCTAAATGGATAGATCTTCAGATGATTTCAAAGCATGCAAATGGGGAACCTATATCGGGACGCTTGAATAAATGTCTCCTATATTGAATTGTCGGATGTCAGTCTATACACAAGTCATCGTGTGTGTCTTTATGATTTAATTCCGTGGCAAACCAAGCACACTGTACAGCTAAAGTAAAGTCTGTACGATGAACTCCATCCCTGTGTATTAGTGCGTATATTAATGTACTCATCAGAAGATTGATTATTCATGAGGCGAAGACGTGGCTCGCTTGAGAAATGGAATTGTCCACATTAACTATATTTTTTTATTATTATACATGCATGTATAAAAGCAATACATCATAAATGCAATGTCCTATGACAGTGAAAACTGAAGCATTGCGGTTTTTAGGAGTTTGATATACTGTGTTATAATGGTCCTTGGTCATCAACCTCAGGAGCATTAACATGAATACAGATATTAACTTACAGTGTTACTGTTCTATATAGTGTGGCACCAAATGACGGACGCTGTATGAAGTATAAGCCTACAGTATACGTATAGTAAAACTAATTCAGATACTGTTATGTGTCGGCAAAGCGGGGTGTACGCCTTTTCACAGGCCTCCTCTCAACTACTAGTAATCAAATCGCTAGAATCGACGTATATTTTGGATAATATATTTTATTGTTATAAAGCGTTTGCTTTTACCATGTCACTGTATGCATGTAACTAGCGGCATGCACCAGTTAGGCCTACGCATGATGTTCTGCATACATAACCGCATCTAGTAAATGGTAATTTACAAACTCATGTAAAACAGTCATTGTATCGATATCCTGATAACTGAACATACAACTCGGTCTATTAATACATTGTTTATCCAGCTTTTAGTGAATCTGCGTTGTGATTGTTTATTGACTGACCGGTTGCAGTAGAGCATGACTTCAGAGGTCATATAAAGGTGACATATGAATTAATGTTGACGCCAGGGGCAGATAATGACGACTGTAGGTCCCCTTCCATGCATCAAACAGAGAGTATTAACTCGGGCTTAGTCTTACATGAGCATTACGATGACATCATACGTCCATACCAATGAAGCTGCTTGTCACTGCGATTCCACGGCAGGTCAGCTTACGCGAAGTCTGGACAGTATTTAAATAGACACTGTCGTCTTTACGTACTGACAGTTGTTAAACATATTTAGAAGCGGACTGACAATAGTGCCAACAATACGTTTACGAATGCGTATTTTGTTGACCTTATAGATCTACACACCAAACACAATTCTGCCACATGATGGAAAAACTGGCGAAATTAATTATGCAATTTGCTGTATTTAATAAGATGATTTTCCTATGCAATATAAACCCCAAAAAAAAGATTACAATATTTCTGAGAACAGTGTAGTGGCCCTTTAACGAAAGCAGTGATATTATTGTTAATACAAACACCATTTTTTTTACAATCGATAACGAACAATAATAAGGTTGGCATTTCTTGGAGCATCGCGTCGTATCCAGGAGACAGACGTAAACGGTGGAGACGTCGGTGATCAGATGCCATCACGTAATCGTCTTACCATCAAACACACATTCAATAAGATCATACAGAAAATGAACGCGATCGACCCCTTTGGTTGTCGTTCTTGTCTTGGGGAATTAACTGCTGTCATATGATATGAAAGGAAGATTTATATGTTTTCATACCTTTAGATCTTCGAGATTGCGTTTAAGTGCGAATCAGATATTGTCATTCCTCCGAGAAATAATATGGCTGAAGAAACCATTGGCGGAAGTTTGCATTATTGGATGAAATAGTCTGGTCTGGAGATTATGCTTTGAAATATAGATGAATGTGTAATGCACGAGTATTACAAATATGATAAACAACATTTGTATGATATGTTTGATATTTGCTTCTAAGATTTTGCTTTTTTATACTATTTATGTTAGACATGCAATGAATGTCGTATTTATATCCAATACTTGTCATGTATTTTTCTTACACAATATCTTACGACATTATAATTCGCATTTTGTAACTTTAATAAAAGTGTTTTTTCTTTCTTCTCTAGGGATTAATTTTCAAGTTGCATATTCTCATTGAATTCATATTTGATAGCGTTTACAACATTTATATCCTCCATGTATAGTGTAGTTTCAAACTTCAATATAACTGACATTAAAAGAAACCCACACTAATAAAGAGATATCATTTCATATATTTTATTTTATTTTTTATTTTTAAACAATATTTATTTGAAAACTTCCGGGATTCATGAACAGCCAACTAAATGACTATCTGAACATGTATCCCGGTTTGAAGAAAATTATGAATATATATGGATGGAATCATTTGTTTGTTCCGCTCTTGCCTGTGTGCACCAGACACATGTTGCCACCATGTTCCTAATGTGTAGCCTACATTGTACTAACAGCATTGCATGACTTTTTCAAACTTATTCAAACAATTGCTTCACCATCTGTTGTCAATCATCCTACACATACACACTCATACATACTCATGCCTATTTTATGCCAGGATATATACGTATATATTTATTATGGAATATATATATATATAGAATTGCTCATGTGTCAGCAATTTCAGAGTATAAAAACCACGAGGCGTGTATGTAGGCAAATAAAACACTGCTCATAAATGAAACTTCATGAGTACGATTTCATGCTCAAGCTCAAATTTTAAATGGGGATTTGTGAGAACAAAAATTGAAATCGTTCCAAAAAGGTTTCGTTATTTCGAGGGTTGGCCCCGAAATTACGACACTTTTATGAGACGTTTTTGTGCTCAACTCATGCACGTTCTATGCTAAAAAACATGACGTTTTATAGACACAATTCTTAGTTGAGTATGAAATTATACTCAGAAAGGTTTCGTAATTTCGAGGCCTGATCTGGGAGTATACCAATATATGAATGATTGTTGTCAACTGAGGCTAGGCTATCGTAAGCAGCGGTTTTAATATATGATGTTCGAAATGTAAATTACATTGCAGTTGCAAGAGACACATGTAGTTGATTGAGAAGATCACGTTCTCAAAACACCTCTTCCCGTCAGTACAGCATTCTAAGGAAAGCTTTTGAATGCAAATCTGAATACTAGTATATAGAATCTCCTCTTGCAAATCGGCCCCGAGATTAAGAAACTTATTGAGAACGATTTCATGCGCTTGAACTCAAATATTATATGCTGATTTGTGAACAAAACTTTGAGGAGCATTAACATGAGCTCGTACTAAAATATTTAATAAGCTCGTGTTCCTATTATTGCAAATCATACCGAGTTATCCTAGTATATATTAAGTAGGATACAATTTCACAAAGGAAGTTGATGGTTACTTATGACTTATTCAATCTGTAACCTTGCACGTCAATAGTAGTGTCCCAACAATACACGTGCGATAGCTTCATCTTACTAATTATCCTAACCCATTCAACTAATTGTGCTTGCATAAAAGACATTACGGGATATTGACTGATGATGAAGTTGCACATCAGGTGAATGTTTACTGAACGAATGCGTTACAGAAATAGAAAAAAACCTTGATATTAGAATCTCGGAATAGCATCTAAATGAATACAGACAGCTAGTTTGATATCGACTGGTTAATCATTTCATTTACTGTCACATTGACATTTCCCTGTAGACTATTGACACCAGCGTTCAACGACACAATGCCCACATTACCATGAAGTTCCAATATCACCGGAACGGTAACACAAACAAGTCTCTCTCACGTCAATACAATACAGCCTTTAAGTGTTTGTTTTCTTATTAACAAACCCCGTTAATTCAGGTGTGTGTTTTTAGGAAAGAAAAGAATAATACTGTACGTGTTTCTGCGTGGATTTGTACACGTAGGTGTGTTCATGGTGCCGTGGGAGCGAGTAGTTTCTGCTGGACGTGTAGAATGGTGCCTGTGTGCGTGTGCTCGTCACGGGGTAAAACTTCACATCTACTTCCGGCTGCACTTCTGATTGGCTGTGATCCTCCGTGCACCCGTACTTGACCTTGTCTGTCTATCAGAGTGAACTTTTTGTACATTGGATCCTAGTTGTTATACAAAGACCGGAATCACAGACCGATCGTTGTAGGAATTTGATCCCCAGGTAAGATTAGAATTGTGATGTCGCGTTGGTACCAATATGCAATATACTGCAAGGTAAGGTAATACGATGAGGTTGGCATTATATATAGTGTGAGATGAGAAGCTGTTTGATGTCATCAACAAGGGCATTTACAATACGCTTCAGATAACATTGTATTATATTCCAATTAACTTAATGCAGTTCTCTCGATTGTGTCAGTTATATGTCAGATCCTCTTGAATGGAAATACTCTGTTCCATGTAGACGGCTGTCTATACATACATACATCATCATCATCATCATCATCATCATCATCATCATCATCATCATCATCATCATATGTCTTAACTCATGGTTCACAATTATTCATTTGACATCAGTAATACTATTCGGAAGCTATTGGAGCATTACTACTACTATTACTACTACTACTACTACATGTACCACTACTACTACTACTACTACTACATGTACTACTACTACTACTACTACTACTACTAATAATAATAATAATAATGACCATTTAAACCGCGCCATATCCACCCAATGATACATGCTTATAGCGCTACATAATATATACATGTTAATTAAAAAACTAAATACAGTACATTAATATACAGGATTATGCAAAAGATAGAGTCAATTAAAATATAACCTGAGTAAGTAGGTTTTAAGAGCAGGTTTGAAACATATAGGCTTTGATGCATTATCATGTGTCGTTATTGACCTACATATATATGTGAACAATATTCTGGCTGACAGAATGCCTTACCTGTATTCATCCACTAATATACCATTATTGAAAGTAAACTACCGGTACACTAATTAGATATATATATATAAAAATACTCTTGTACAAAACACATAGATTCGCTATATGATACCAACATTTGAGGGCCATGCTGATTGGACATTTATCGTTTTTCATTCAATTCAATCATAACAAAATTAACATACTCTACTTATTGTCCTTATTATTTAGCTTTCAATCTTATTGTTAGCACCGTCTGATACTGACGAACCAGTGATGATGTCCGCATCCAAGAGGTCACTTATAAATGCGGACATTGATGTCGGATACTCGGACACCCTCTGTATTCTATTCCCCTTCATTGTCATCATTGTAGATTAAAACCAGACCATGCCTTAATGTTTCGATGGTATATGTTGTCTGAGAGTGAATGAGATTACATATTGTCCACGTCGATTCTATTTGCACTATAATTACATGTCTAATATCATAGCTTTTAGTCATGTTTTTCTTTTTCAAATGTTAAGATAAATACGAACATATATTTCTAAGACATTGTATTTGATCATAGCACAGCTTTAATGTCAAATTTAAGCCACGAACTGCGTGAGACTTATAATCCTATAACATCACTATTCTTTCTATTTATAGAAACGCTAACTTGGATTTGGCGCCATTGCAACTATTCTCATGGGATCTTGTGCTAGCAAAGGAAAGGCACGTGACCTGATAGTAACAGTTGACAACTATCCCGTGAATAAGCTGATACTAAGTAAGACTAACAGCATCGACGAGGGACCGTCTCAAAAGTCGAAATCAGTCGACCATGAAGACGGACGGTATTTCACGGGTCAGAAGATTTCTCGAGATGAGAACGTCATCAACGTTCAAAGGGAGACGACTGAAGACGCTGGCAATGTCAAGGACGTTAGCATCGTCCGGTGTGACCCTGACTATGTCAAGGACGTTAGCATCGTCAAGTGTGACACGTCTGTTCAGACCGACTCCGAAAATATAAACAAGAAACGGAAGAAAGGGCATCAGGTGTTAACGGATATAGAGAACGGTAAAGGTAGGAACATTTTAGTCTTCAAATGGCATAAAGTGTTGGGAATCGTTGATGAATATCGACGTCAGAGGATATTATTACAGCCTTACGACTTTAGCGCCATTAATGCTATGACGTTGATCAAAGTCCATAGAAAAACCCGTCTCTTTTTAGTTATCCATTATGACATACAACTCTGACTACGGGAATCAAAATGTCTTTCAACTCCCATGTGTTCCAAGAACATTATACATTACTAAGACGTTGAAATCTTTTTTAGTTGTTGTATCATACTCGAGATAATTACACTAACTCCACGATTACGGCGTCGAATGTACAGCTCAGTGTATGTAGACAATCATCTCTGGTATTGTTTTCTGCTCGGAAATTCGATTATAACGGTCACGACATTTCAGATGAGAAACGAACGACATTGTTGATCAAATTGTGGAGTGTTACCGTCAGAATCCTGGAGCGTTAGCCTCGTGGTTGGTGTGTTATCCTTTAATCAACGACAACACCTGTAAAACATGATACGAACATGTGCAATGATACATATCTAATTACTTCAGTTATCATATTATGTATCCTATTTCTTCTGGTTTAATGCTCATAGTATTTCTCACAACGATCCTAATTACAAATGTTTTATTCTGGTTCCATGCAATACTATTTCTTACAATGTTCCTAATTACACATGTTTTGTATATGACGTAGTAAACGCCGGTAATTATTCTCACAGATTGGAATGCATTGTTGTCGTTTTCAACAATGGCGTGCCACCTACAGTTTCCTGGATAATATTCAAAAATATTGGCATTACCTTATTACATGTTCGTATCGTATTGCACTGAATATAGACCCATAGCTCTATTTCGGGATTAATTAGCAAAAACTGGTCGATGTCAGAGATATAACAGGTACGCATATTGATTAGGGAATATAGTGGTTCACAGTTTCTAACCAATGTTTTATGGCTGCATGAAATAGGTCCAGGATTCCAATAAGCCTGTGTGAATATCAGCTGACATCGTGTATGATTTCTTCACGAACATAGTATATAACCCTAGCAAGAGTGGAAACTGTATATTTAAGACCTACTACGCATATGACTCGTTTGGCAGAGATTAGAAATTGTCCTTGCAAATTGGATAAAGACAATCATGTTATTTTCAGTGACATTCAGTTAGTTGGGCATTATCCGTGAACAAGACGTCTATAATGATGGCAAACACTATCGTTTAGTTATCTCGTGTATCAGGAAATCCTATTATAACTCAATAGAAGCACGAGCGCTCATTATAAACATGAAGCAAACTTGGAACAAAGAAAAATAAGGCTTCCAAACAGGATTAACTATTCGTATACGTAAACGATGATAGAGTTAACCGCAGTATTCGAGGAACAGATAGTCTTCGTTAAAGGAATACAATTTCACAATGTGTTTACGTACTTGATGGTCAAACGTACTTTACCAGACATTTTATTTGTCTACACACGTAATTCATGGTCAAAAGTACTATACCAGAAAGTTGGACATTTTATTTGTCTACACACGTATATTGGGCAACAAGCTACATTTTCCACAATGTCCGACTGGTTTTCAATATTTTCATATTTTATCGAAGTTTATTAGTTTCGTACTTTTTTTTTTATCGCAAAATAGATCTTTTTAGGAAAATATTAAAAACCTAAATTCAGAACATGTAGCTTGTTGCCCAAATAATAGTTCTGTAGACAAATCAAATGTACATACTTTAAGGTAAATACGTTTGACCATGAAATATATCAATAAACCTCTAATGCATAGTGATAATTATATTAATACAAAATCATGAATATCATATGCTGGTATAACTACGATGCAGGCACCGTTGCAAAGACTATATATATATATATATATATATCCCTATACATGCACTATACAGTTGTTTCACGCACATAACAGACCACATTTGATGATTTATAGAGAATACATATTAATCAATATAGGGTTTAAAAGAAGACATTGTTTAGCATTATGGTATTGTTCTATGAATTGTCACTGAGGTGACCACCTATCGTCATTGCACGAGGTCTGGGGAAATTGATTGTGTAGGACGTTGTTTTACAGACAAAGGTATGTACAGAGATAACGGAATGCCCTTTTATCCATATTTGCATGTTAACCGTGCTCGAATGCTACATCGCGTGTCTGATAGCTTTCCCACACAGTCCAATTCATAACGTAGAAACCAATTCACACACGCGTCCGGTTGTTCGTAGTACTCACATTGTGGTTATCATAATGTATTCCATCCCATGCCAAAGCAAACTAGATTGCGATTTGGGTATAAGATTAATGTCAGAAATAGGAGATGCTGAAGTCCAAACTTGTTATCTTTAATTGAATAATTTGGTTACTATCGTAATTATATGACAAAATATCCATCTGCATTTTCAGCGAATTGTCTGGTATGTCTTCATGTCCAATTGGTACATTCTGGCATTAATCATTTTGATTGAAAGTGGATACTTTTGCGTCCGATCTTATTACACCTAGTATTCGTGGTCTTTAAGAAACGTCTGGCATAGAGGTCAATCAAGTATCATGATATAGTGATATCAGGAATGAGTGAGTGTGAAGTTTAACGTCGCTGCGGGATGCTATAGCACCAGCATAAAGTTGAACAGAAATGTCAGAGTCCCTTCGTCTTAGACATTCGTACACTACGGGAAGCGTTGTACGCGGGTGTCAACAGATATGCTTCTCGTTGAAGGAGGTATACTTATAGGGCAGTATTCCACAAGTAACGGTAACCATCGTGTGTTATTCTGGATCAATTAATGCCTGATATTGTCACCATCCATCAGTTACCATCTGGGTAGCGTTTGATGATGTTTTCTTCTTCTCAGATCTGATGTATATGTTACTTGTTCTAAATTCGACATGGACACATTTCATTTGAACCCGATCCGACATAAATATATATAATAGCATCAGTAACGATCAGTGGTACTACACGGTGATGCGACTCCGGTCTCTAATGAAAGATCTCCGAGATCTATTGACATTTAACATCAGCATATTATATTTATTTTCAGAGAAATCAAATTTCTATTAATATCGTAAATGTGTTAAATTACAATTTCACATAGCATCAACGGGAAACGTTCTTACATTAGCACTTCTAACTCACCGGAGAGAAATAAAAAGTGTCTATTTAAATTTTGCTAAGTCACACTAGAGAAACTCATCTTTTCTAAATGCAGCAATGTCACCGAGTATAAGTCTGTCTATTTGTAATAAAGGAATGTTTTGGCACACGACGTCGTGAAGACTTCCTGGTAATGACCAATAGTCAGCTCCATTGGTCGCCACGCAGTAATTCTACTCTGTGGTTGCATGTATTGTATTGCATTCCCTTCCTTGATACGCCGTAGCATAACGACCTCAGTCCCCCTAGGCTATAGCAGTTAAAGGAACTCCCTCACGAACGATAAACAGACATCGTGTCTTTAATCATATCCGTGAGCGACACTAGGGATAAGTCACTGCTTTCTTTTCCGTAAAATTAAGTTCATTGACGTGCTGTAAACGTAACCACTTGGACGTTTCTTACTATACGAATAAATACTGTATATAATATATAGCCATGTAGGCCTACTATAACAGTTATTAGGGAGCAGTTACATTTGTATAATACAACTGAATGGTTCCTCCTCCTCCTCCTCCTCCTCTGATGATGATGATGATAATATATATATATATATATATATATATATAGATAGAGAGAGTGCCAGAGAGAGAGAAAGACAGCATGACAGAGAGAGACACAGAGAGAGAGAGAGAGAGAGAGAGGGAGAGAGAGAGAGAGAGAGAGAGAGAGAGAGAGAGAGAAAGAAAAAAGTTACAAATATATTCACGAGAGAGTTGCTTTAAACGATGAAAGAATGTCCTACCTGACAAAAAATTTCTTAAATCTTCCAAAACACACGTGAAGATCTCAATTATAGTCAATAAAGGTTAATAACGACACAATGTTTGATATACGTAGTCTCGAAAAGTCATTTGGGGAATGATGACAACTGCCCGGAGAGGAATGGATATTGGATTAGGTTTACGATCGGTGATTACTTTCCCTCCTATGACAGAAGGGTTCTATGGTTAATATGTCATCAGAAGAAGAAGCCAGGTGGCGATGCTGTATTTCTCACATGTACAAATGCTCAGGAATCACACACAGCTATGTTTCAGCTTACGCTATAAAGCTATTCACTTACTATGGGTAAACGCCATACGTGATTCAGATATGTACAAATGCTCAGGAATCATACACAGCTATGTTTCAGCTTACGCTATAAAGCTATTCACCTGCTATGGGTGAACGCCATACGTGATTCAGGGTATCGTTTCTCGAAGGGACCATAGCACCCTCTTAGCAATGTATTAGCTATCGGCAAAGAGAGTGTTATGGTCCCTTAGCGGCTAAGAGAGCTTCGAGAAACGAAACCCTGATATGTAGAATCAGACTAAGATACAAATGCTCAGGAATCATACACAGCTATTGTTTCAGCTTACGCTATACAGCTATTCACTTACTATGAGTCAACGCCATACGTGATTCAGATTATGTAGATACAAATGCTCAGGAATCATACACAGCTATTGTTTCAGCTTACGCTATAAAGCTATTCACTTGCTATGAGTCAACGCCATACGTGATTCAGATATGTAGATACAAATGCTCAGGAATCATACACAGCTATTGTTTCAGCTTACGCTATAAAGCTATTCACTTACTATGGGTAAACGCCATACGTGATTCAGATATGTAGATACAAATGCTCAGGAATCATACACAGCTATATTGTTTCAGCTTACTATATAACGCTATCCACTTACTATGGGTCAATGCCTGTTTTATTGTCGTGACAAGTATATTTGCATGATCTGATAATATCGTATCTCTCATGTGTCAATTAGTGCTGACAAGGTCGGCGACGTGACGTGATATAATCAATACCTACCACTGACTAATAGATGGAGAGCTGACCATTTAGCGTTTGTACATGTACACATAGATAGTGGTGTTATGTACATGTATGTATACGTAGATACTGGGGTGCGTTCAAGATAGAATACGTATTGATATGTATTGCTATGTATTGCTACAGAAGCCGTTCAGCAATACGTATTAATACTTTTCACTACGGGTCTGGAGGCCGTGCGCTGTGTAGGAAAAGCAATATGCACGAAGCCG